>CAJNJA010006207.1:4666-17093 GCA_905231915.1 Symbiodinium necroappetens
TACATACATACATACACATATGCATGCGCACACACACACGCACACATATACAGACAAACATGCGAACAGTTGCATACCTGTCATAGCTGAAACCAGTGTTCCTGTATAAACACCTGCATGTGCCTGTATTTGCGTACTTGTTTTTTGGAGCTTGTTTAGTTTTCAGGCTCTTTTGTGATGGTTGCCCATTCTTGCTGATGCGTGTGGTTGCTGTTCTCTGCAGGTTTGTCCTTCCGCTTGTCGTCGTCACGGCTTAGGTGTTCGGGTCGGCGCTCTGCCAAAGTATGGGCTCTCAACCTTACACCATACATCGGCGAGGTTCTGAGCCTTCGATCCCCAAGTCCTGAACCCAAGGCTTGGAATCTGACTCTCAGCTTTTGGCTGGCTCGATCGTCTACCCTGAACCCTTTGCCCCGAAACCCCAAGCCACGTTTGCAAACCCCTGATACGAGACCCTTTTGGGCTTCAAGCATGGGTTCAAACGTAGCCGACGTAGCCATACTCAACCCGTGACAGATGCAAAAGCCTAGTACAACCAAGCAGATACCCAACAAACCACGATAATCGTAGCCCCTGAACCGTAAACCCCTAAACCCCTAAACCCTAAACCCCTACTTCAGAAGAAAGGGCCCCGACTGAGCCGAAGGGGCCTCCGCAGCATCGAAGCCAGCACTGACCAGAATCCTCGGAGGCTGGGCCGCACAGGTAAAAGCTCAAGCGTCTGGGGCTTAGGATTCAGAAAGCGGCGGGTTTAGGATTAAAGGGTTTAGGGCTTCTGGAAAATGCTGGCTTAGGCGGTTGACGGGTTCCGGGGCTTTTGGGTTTCGCGTGGCATTCAGAAGGGTCTATTTTGCAGGCTTTGCGAAGTTTGGCCGGTGTATCTTGCAAGTATCTCACAAGGATTGACATGGGTTTTCTACGAGTTGTACGGGTTCTTACGAGCGAGAGGCCGAGGGGCCTCACTGTAAACTTTCACCGAGCATAAAAAATCCGAATGTTCAAAGCCACAAGCCCTAAGCCTCAAAATTATAGGGTTTCCGGCCCAGGTGCATGTCCGGCTTGAAGCTCCGCGCGGCAGGCAGGAGCACTTGCCTTGGAAGGGGATTCAAGGCCAGCAATACCCATTGATGAAGGAAGGCTCTTTAAATCTCAATTTGCTACATCTTTCATGTATTGACTTACGGTGACTGCCATCCGTCCATCCGTCCATCCATCCATCCATGCATACAAACATTCATACAAACATAGATACTTTACAACATATTCCGAGAGCTCCAGGGTGTTGGGCCTTCTCGGGGTTTGAGGAGGTGTGCGTGATGAATTCCCGTGTGCAGAAGACTTCTGCAGGGGAACTTCCGGTTCCATGTTAGAAAACTCGAAAGCTTTTGTAATGCGTTCCGAGATGTTCCGAGGCATTCTCGTAACTGCTTTACGAGGCCATTTCCTAAGGCTACCTGGAGGAATGGAGCCTGGGATGAGGATTTTGGGTTAACGTTGCTTTTTGGCTTCACTGTTTCACAGGACTGGACTTAACTCTTGGCGAATGAAAATCGTTGTAGTTCAGCTCGGCTTGTTCTTCGACACTTGCGCTGAGCCTTGAGGCTGTGGCAGGCTCTAACATTGGCTTCCAAGTCATAGTGCCCTTGATGGCTGGTTCATTGTGGCAAGACGGCAGAGCCCCCCGTCAGATCAGACCAGGCGGCAGCAATCTGAAACAACATGTCTGACAAACATCGCTTGTTCTAGTTAGTTCTAACCAATAGACTAGACTACACCTTAGTCCTTCATATCCGTACACCGTAAGGCTTCACCCTGAACAATAGTTTTTCAAACTTTTCCGACATTTCGGACACAGAACGTTGCTGGAGGATGAACGCTGACTGTCCTTCAACATCCCACTCCCTTCTCTCAAAACTAATCCCTCAACCCTGAATTCTAAACGAAATTGTGCAGCTGCTCCTAAATTTTGCTTAAGGGGTCTACCGGCGTCTAGCTAAGGGATTAGGATTCAGCGAAAAATGGCCTAGGTTCACAATTCAGCACCCCAGAAGTTGCTGAAGCCTACAATTGGCCAGGAAAATTCTGAACCTTACATGACCCTGCACTCCTAACCACTAAACCCTCAACTCGAAAGACCTAAAGCCCTGAACCCTAAACCCCAAGCCCGTAAACCCTAAACTGAAGCTGCTGCCTCGCTGCGTGCAGGCTGACCATAGAGCCAGATCTCCGAAGCCGGCAGGTAAAGCCACGTTCACCGTGGCGCCTTTGCCTGATTTGGAGCTCGGAATGTCGGGGTAGGACCAGTATGGGACCTCGAAGCCCAATCTCGGGGCCTTAACGGTTGAGATAGCGTTTCGCAGTATCTTACATCTATAACGTATAGTTATTATAGAGACTATAAGGGGATACTATTACTAGGCCAGTTTGTGGCCTCACGGACTCACGAAGCTTTCGCCTTCGACTTCGCCGTTTCGGCCCCACTACCCGCGCCATAGATCTTAAACTCGACACTGAACCCAGACCTTCAAGCATAGACCGGCGTGATGTAGGTGCCTAAGCAGTTGTCACTACTATCTTTGTTTTAGTATATTGGGCCCCAAAACCCGGTTCCATTTATCAAGGCCCCCAATGTTAACCTGGAAGCTCTATGATGTTCCAGACACCTTTTCAAGTTCTGCAGGCCCCGTCTGATATTATGCCTAGAGCCAACATGGCTACATAACCCCAGCCAGGGCTCTTTGCAGTCTCGATGGGTGCTTTGGAGGATCTATATGAGCTTTGCAGAGCAGAGAAAGTCAATGCCACGACGGCTTTGGGTTTCGGAGTTCAGGATCGTCGGACCCACGTAGGCCGCAGGTAGGGTTTTGGGTTTGGGCTTTGGGACTTTTTGGGCATTCGGCTTAGTTCGAAGGGTTCGGGGCGAAGTATGGGGCGAAGTCTTGAAGATTGCCGGTGCAGGCATCAAGGGAGGCAAACCACAGCTCGTCTTGCCGGCATCTTGGGTCATGTACCTGATGAAGGAACGTCGGGCTTGTAATTCATCAGAATTTCAAGGCCTAAACCCTGGAAACTCGGTTCTAAATCCCGAAGGTTATAGGATCCTTCTTCAGAACCGTCAAAGCCCATTCAGCCGGCAAAGCCAGGACATGCTCAGAGACTGGTGGCTTTTGAGTCCGAAAGGTTTCGGACATAGGATTTTGGCTTATGACTTTAGGATCAAGGCTTTGGGCCTAGAGCCTAGGATCAGGGCTTGTTGGGTTTATGAAATCAAGGAGTTTCTATAGGCTATAGCAGCTTAAGAGAAAGCAACCACTTCAGCCCTGCACCTGCTCCAAATCCCACTTCAGTGGCCACCCCCGTGGCCGGGTAGAAGCTCGTGCCATCATGCCGATGGACACTTACCTGGGAAGCGTCGCAAGTTTCCGCCACTTCCGCAAGACAAGCCCGAAATCTGGAACAAGAACCCCAAAGCCATAAGCCCTGAACTTGGCCGAACTTGGCCGTAAACCCTTAAAGCACCTTAGGGCTCTGCGACGGCCTGAGCCTAAACCTTAACCCCACACCCCCGATCCGCGAACCCGAAATCCCCAGCTACTGCGGGCCCAAAAACCCAAAGAAACTGGGAAAACACCCAAAACCTGATGAATGCGACATTTCTCAACCTGCCAGAGCTTCGGAAAGCTCAGACATCCCAAAGCCTCAGCTTCAAAGCCCTCCGAACCCTACCAGTAGCCGATAAACCCGGTTTCGGGTTTCAGAGGGAGCTTTATCTTATCCTAGGCTCCATGATAAGCTATAGTATATGTCCTGAACGGTACATAGATGCACTACTCCTACACACTAAGATGCCGCAGGACGCACGGCACACGGTTTCCGGTCCTCGGGCTTCGGAATCGTACAGCCCCCGGAAAGCCAAACCCAAATCTGTCGGCCGAGGGTTTAGGGTTAGGGGGTTTCAGGCTCAGGGCTTAGGCTTACGGGGATAGGGTTTAGGTTCCGTGCTGCGGGAACTCCAGCAAGCAGGCCTGACGCAATCCTTAACCCTGAGCCCTGCAATGGGGCAAACGGGTCCTCATTCAACCCAATGCCCCAAAACCCATCCCTGAGTCCTGAGCACTGGAAATCCTGCTGCACTACAATAAAGAACAACCTTAAGCCCTAAACCGATTAAACCTCCGAAAGCCGATCAAAGTCTGGCGGCAAACAACACCTCCGAGGAATGCTCGAAGATCTGCTGCGTTCCTTGGCCATGGTGGACATCCCAATCCTGGGCTTTCTACACTAAGGTTTAGGATTCAGGGTGTAGGATATAGGGTGTAGGGCTTCAGAGTTCAGGGTTTTCGGGTCAGCGAGACCTTACAAGGGCTTCTTGGAATGAGGGATACACTGGCCTGCTAGAGGCCTTGAAGCCCGAACTTCACACAGCTGTTAGTTAAGGCTCCGGACTTCACAACTTCAAGCCCTAAACCCTGAACCCTAAAGCTCAAGCCATGAAGCCCACAGACCCAACTCCCAAAGCCTACCCTGGTCAGACACAGTGGTCGTATTGAGGTCTGAGTTTGGTACGACTTCCCCTGATAGCTCGCATGTAGGTATACTAATACCGCACCACCCCCACTCCTAATTCACCTTAAACCGCAAGCACTTTCTGAATCCTTTCTCTGAGTCCTTACTCCTGAATCCCCAAATCCTGGTTCATGACACATACACACCAACACATCAACCCTCCGAAACCCCAAGCCGCAACTTTGAACCAACACACCAAACCTGGAACCCTAAGCCAACATTTCTAAACCCCAAGCGCAATACCTCGAAAGATCCCAAAACAAGGCCCAGTAGCGAAAATCAGAACGCGGCGCACTTCGGGGCGGCGAAGTGCATAAGCAGCAGCCACGGCGATGTTGTTTACCAAGCCTTCGGTGCTTGTACGGTGAAATTCAGGTTCAGGGTCTTTTGTTACTGCTGTCTGAAAACGATTCTCTTTGGCGATGGAAGGCATTTGCAGGTTCAGGGGTCCAGGGATGCCCCCTAGATCTCACGATCAGCTGACCCACAAGTTCCGGGATAGGGTAAGGAGGTTCAGGCTTCAAATCCAATCTCAATCAAAGGGGCCGCAAGACGCAACAGAAACCTGAACCGCAAAATCCTACAGTTTAAACAAATTGAAAACAACCTAAACCCTACACAAATTGAAAACAACCTAAACCCTACACCCTGAAAGTCTTAAAGCCCTTACTCGTGAAGCCGTAAGCCTTGCAAGCAACCAAACCCTAGCCTGACTACCCAAACTAAGCCTAAACAAAAACCACAATATCCTAAACCCCAGAATCGGGCCGGGCAGCAGAAGCCAGATGAACGGTTTTTGGAAGCATGATGGCCCGGTGGTCGGCACAGGATCAGGCCGCACCTCGGCTGCAGTCACTATGGCTGCTGGGTTTTTGCTGCAAGCCTTGTGGGCTCACAACAAACCCGTGGGCTTCTTAAGAATATGCAACGAGAAAACGAAGGAAAACCCAGTCAACGCTTTAGGATGTTAGGTTTAGCGGTGTAAGGCTTGAGCGGTTTGGTGCCTCTGGGTTTGGGTTCTTTAAACTTTTTAGTTTAGGGATCAGCATCTAGGATGTTGTGAAAAGCCGCAACCAAAAACTAAACAATTGGAGCGGCTTCGCGGCCAACCCAGAACCCGGGGTGTGGAGAAAACCAAAAGTGCCAGAGTCCACCAGAGGCCGCGCGAGGCACAGAAAAGGGGATCAGCCCCAAATCATACTAGAAGGTTCGGGATTAAGGTTCCGGGTTTCGGGTGTACGGTCGTTGGTAGCCTGTCTGGGTTCACACAGGGGAATCACGTTTTGTTTTGACCCCCCACCACGTTGTTTTGAGTGCTGTCCCGTTTCGCTGACCCTGTATCGGTTTATTAGCCATGTATCCTGACACCCCGCCGCAGCATCCGCTGTTTCAAATGCCCCTTCCCCGTTCAGCGATTTTTTGACGTCCCTCGCAACCAACCGTATCAACGCCAGGGGACTCTACTGCAATGTGACGCCATCGAACCTTAGTTTGGGGCTTCTCCTTTCAATAATACCGCCCAAGCCCATGCAGTACAGGCAAACACCAACGTCATGGGTAAATCGTGGGTTCGACATTTCGCCTAGGCTTGCGCGAATTGCTCTTGTCAGTGTGTTGAACTGTGAGCTCGCGGGCAGCTGCTGCTGCAGACGCGGCTGTCTGGTGTCTCTGTCACGTGCTCGCTGCAAACAAGAAAGGACTCGCAATTTTTTCTGCTCCGTCGATGGCCAATTTCACCACCTTGCCCTGCACACTGTGCGCGGCGCAGCTTACCCAGGCCATGTCCATGCTGTGCAGACTCGGTCTGAAACTGAACCTGGCAACACCATGAGCCGGTGGACACGCTGCTGCTGCCACGCCTCACAGTCGAGCTGGAATGGCTGCGCGGCAGCTCGCAGCTCTGCTGCTCTGGGACCATCTATGGGATTCGGTATGCTTCGGTGGAATGCTAAACAGACTCTGTCGGGCCCTCACCGTGTAATCATGTAGCTGCCTCGCGGCGTGCTTCAGGGCTGGCCGAATGGATTTGGAAATCACCGTTGCCTCTCTAGAACTGTGGCTCGTCCTAGGTGTGCTCAGCTGATTTCCAAGGAAAGCTCACCTCCTTGGGGCTTTGCAAGCCCCGAGCATTGACTCCACTTCTACTCGCAGTTGCACGTAGTTCGCATCTACATCGCTCTCCTGAGGGCAGTCTTCCTCCTGTGCACTGTTTTTTGTACTGCGGCGTTTTCTTGCGAAGCTCCGCCTCTGCCGGTAGTGGCCACGTAGCAGCGGTCGGCCTATTGTCGCGACTGCAAGCGTCGGTCCCCATCAGTTCTGTCTTGCCCTGCTGATGCTCTGCATCCGCATCTATATAACATGGTCTGCTTCACTTGCGAGCTCCTGTTCCTGCACGTGACCGAAAAACTTCTTGCATTCTCGGCTTCACTTCTTGGCGTCCCGTGGTAGTCCCTGTGAAGACTGCGCGGAACTTCACGACTGCCCACGCTGTTGTGTCGCTATGCACTTCCATGTCGGCCGCTGCTCGCAATATGCGGGCATCTTCTCTGAGCGTCGACCCGGGCTGCTTCGCTGATATTTCTGCGAGCTGACGGACACGTCCGCCATCTTTGGCTTTCCACGCAGCTTGACTGATCTCCACATCGAAGCATTTGCGCGCACTTCATGATCTGCGAAAACCCATACTGGAAAACGGCGAAATCACATGGTGCAGATAAATTCCTGGTCTGTCGAAAATGGCCCATTCAGTGGTGACAAAGCACTGCAGCCCCCGACAAGCCACGCGCTTGCTTGCTTCATGATGCTGTTGGACAAACTTTCGTGCATCATCCAAGGGGGCGACCTTTGCGAGCATCGTGTGCAGCCTCGCCGGTGTCCCTGTAGCAAGCCGAAGTGGAGCACCGGGATGATGAGCATGTCCAAAGTTGCGAACACACACCTTCAGCATGTCACAAAGTATAAGTATCTTATTGCCTCCACAACACCGTCTGGAGTCTTGCACAGGGACGACGCCCCGCACTGAACAAAAATCTGTTGGTAAGTCGAGTTTTCCACTTGGCCTCGGACTGCGTCTCATGACTGCAGCATCGCGTATTGTCGGAAGAACACGAACGAAATATTCGTTGGGGGTTTCGGTTAGGGGTTTGAGGTTTTATGGGTTTGGAGTCTTAGGTTTGAGGGTTTGGGGCTTAGGGGAAAGCAATTCTGAGGAATCCGCTGGGTTCAGACCAGGATTGATAAGCTGCAGGCTGATCCCTAAGTAACACCCAGAAATCCTCAAACGCCAATTGACAGGCGGTGCAGTCTCGGAGCTGTAAACCGTCCCGCAGCATCTCGTCCACAGCCTGCACGCGAAGATTGGATTCGGGGTTGAAGTGTGGAGCGCAGGATTTGGGGTGACAAGCTGCAGATTGCAAATGTAGACCCAAGGTAGAAGGAGCCCTAGCTTCCAGCTAGTTTAGAGCCCTCCCCCAACACAGCAAGCTCTGAAACTCGCCAGTACCCAGAAAGGCTACCTCCAGGAGCCCTCCAGCGGAGTAGCGCGCGGCTTCCAGCGTACCGGCGGTCACATACCTGGGGAGTGTAGGGGTCTTAGGGTTTAGGGTTAGGGTTTCGGGGCTGGCCCGAAACCCTAAACCCCGAAGCCAAAGAGAGCTTTCGGTATTTAGGGGCTTAGCGGTTTTCAAAGGTGAGGCTTTTAGGGTGTTTTGAGGTTCAAGGCGTATAAGCTTGTAAAGTTCAGGTGTCACTGGTTGAGGCTCTTGGGACCCCAGTGCTTAGAGTTTAGTGTCTTAGAGTTTGGGGCTTTAGGGCTTAGGGCCTCGGGCCACAACCCTAAACCCTCGCGACCCTAAACCGTCCTCTTCGACGAGCATAGCCCCAAGTTCTGAGAGTCCAGTGGGCATGTTTGGGGGGCAGGACCACCTTGCCGTACCCAAAAGCTTCTCTGTTGCAGGGGCCATCTCAAGCTCAAGCTCTATCTCTATCTCTATCTCTACCTCCATCTACCAGTCTAACTATGCATACATTGGATATATATATATATGATATATGATGTATATGATATATGATATATATATATATATGGTCTATATGATATATAAATATATGATATATATATATATATGATATATATATATATATATATTTATATTTATATTTATATTTATATTTATATTTATACATAGAGAGAGAGAGAAACAAAAACGAGAAGAGAGCAGTATATTGCTGCAATGGCAGAGAATGAGAGACCTTGGAACACAAAACAACATAGCATACAAGCAGGTCCAGGAAGCCATTGCCCATTCCGTTCCGCCCCGTGGTGCACGGACCTTTACTGTAATACGTAGGGTAATGTTCGCAAACTGTCCTTACAGGAAGCAATCCATCGAGCAATTCTTCAACTGATTGCCGGGCTGCTGCTTGAAGTCCTTTGCCCTGGCAATGAAAAGGAGCCATCAAGCCTCAACCCTGAACCCTCCGTAAATCCAAATCAGGGGCTAAATAGTTACCAGTACTATTTTCATTTTGGGGGTTCCTTATGTTGATTATAGTCTAACATACCCCCAAACCCTATTCTAATTATTAAGGCCCTTATATTACACACGAAGCCGCCAAACCTGGCCCCTATTGTCCTAGGTTCATCGGGGCCCAGCTGTGCCACAAAGTCGCGTATCGCCTTCGCCGCCCTCTTCCCGGACGTCTGAGCCCGGCCCGCTAATGCAGACCTCTTTGCACGTTTTGTCTGCGATGTGGGGGCCTACGGCACATGAAGCTCTAAGCAGGGGGCTCTGGTTGTGAGAATATCTTTTGGTTATGTGGCTGGTTCGGTCCCGTTGCGATCGCAACACAAGCAGGCTCAGGCGCGGCATGCCTCAAGAAGTGACATAGCCAATCAGTGAGAATAAAGCGTTAAATGGGACAAATTATGCCAAAAGTACAATGCACTCAGACACCCCAAAACAGTATTGGTAAGTATCTAGGCCCCTATATCGCATGCATCGAGTCCGGAGGGCCGCAATCATACAGGAGACTTCCTGAGCCCCACGACGTCGTGCGAAGCTCTTGAAATCCGGGCTTGCGGCTTCGGGCCACCTTGCAAACCGAGTCTTTCAAGTCCTAAACCCACTTGACCTCACGATTGAAAACAAATATGTGCGAAGATCGCCATTGCCAAGCCTCGGAACAAATCAAGTCGGCAACCCGATCACATGGAACATCTTTTCTTTCAGCAAGCCGCCGGAGAACAAATCAAATGCAGAATCCCTGACACACCAAGCGCGAAAACGTCTAACTCACTTATTTTTGCACCGGGCCAAGCCGCAGGGCCCCGCGATGGGACGAACTGAGGCTTGTCCGTCCGAGTGGCCGCAGCGGCCTAAATGGGGGAGCAGAGTTTTGGTTTTTGATTTGAGATTTTCGGGATCAGGTTGTGGGGCTTAGGGTTTAGGGTTTACAAGGGTTTTTAAACTAGGGCTCGTGGGTTAAGGTTCGAGAATTCGGGTTCGTAGGGAGCTTCAAGCTGCAGGGTTTAGTGTTAGGGTTCAGGGTTTTGGGGTCTAGGTGGGTGGGCAAGGGTAGCCTTTAAGGTGCAGGGTTTTTAAGATGGTGTGTATAGGGAGGGTTCCGTGGATTTGTAGCAGGGGTGTATCAGCCCAGGGCTCATGGGATTTAGGGTCCCGGGGCCAGGGCTTTCAAGGTGTTGGGGCAGGGGCTTGGGGGCTCTCAACAGTTTAGAAGCCAATCTCTAGACACACAAAAAGCTCGAAACCCTGATGCCCTACAGCCCCAAACCCGTAAGCTAGACCCCAAAGACTGAGCCTTGGCAGAAAGTTGTAAAACCATGCCACCAAATGTCAAACCTCCATGCAACCCTGCAAATTCAAACGCTTGGAGATGAGGGTTGGCGGTTTAGGTTTGTTTAACGTTTCTTCGGAGCTGCCGACTTCCATCACACTGCTTTGGAACCCAGTTTGGGCAGCAAAGTATCCGGGCTCTTGCTTTGGAAGATCACATTTTCAAGCAAAGATGGCTTCACTGGGTTTGGGAATGAGGGTCTGGATTCAGGTGGTAATAGCGCTTCGGAATTGGGGAGCGAGGGATTCTGGTCATCTGATCCCTTGAGTGCGATGTGTCTGGCTGCTAGGATTTCCCCTGCGGCAGCCCACGGCAATACCAAGCAAGTCCAGGGCACAAGCTTCTCCAGCCCACGAAGATGCGCTTCCTGCCGAGCATGCAGATTTCGCGTCTTGGGCTCTTGCGTTGCGGATTTGGTGGACATCGACCGTGAGGGGTTTGCTGAGATTTATGTTTTGTTGGCACAGCCAAAGGCGATTTCTTCAACAAGCGATCTCTAAGCTGTTGCATAAGGGTGCTTCTTTAAATCAGGGTCCCTTTTAGGGTCCTGTTTAGGAGGGTGCCGTACTATTTTGGGGACCTAAAAAGGGACCCCAATGGTGGTGTTGCAGGCCTCGGCTGTAGCAGGGCCCTGGCAAAGTCTTTTGGGCTTCAGAAACACGGGCTTGAGCAGATCAGAGCCAAACCCCTAAAGATACCTAAGCCCCTTAACCCGACAGCCTAAACCCTAACCCCCCCTAAACCTTAAACCCTAAATTTGGCTCCCGACACTGAAAGTCCTGCAGTCGGGGCTAAATCTCCTTACACCCTCGGGGTTCTCATCTTCAGGGACTTTGGGCAGCTTCATGCAGGTGTGCAGACGCTCGAGGTTCTTGGCACCTCTGCAACGTTATATAGAAAAGAAGAAGGAAAGAACGAACGAAAGAACGATGAATAGATAGATAGGCCGATAGCCACGGAATTTCACGGAATGGTCCTATGATCTTACCTACAGGAGGCTCGACAGAAGTCTTCCTGCGACAATCAGAACTTACCATCAGTGTTGGCACTAGCCTCAATCCTACAGCCCTCTGCCCTGAACCGACCAGAATCGAACACATACATCGCACCTCGTGGCACAGGAGTATTTCAGCATCCGTGGCCCGCCGAGGGTCGAGCTTCCTGAGGGAAAAAGTCAGAGCCACTCATCCCCGGGCCTTGATCCACAAAACTCCCAAGCCTCTGGCTATTGAAGGGCTTCCGGGTTTCAAGGTTGAGGGTTTGGGGGTTCAAGGCTGTTGGGCCTTAAACTTCGAAACCAGGGTTTGGAGTTTTGTGGAGTTGGACTGCTTCTCACACACGGAAACTCCGAAAGTGTCGTTGCGTTGCTGACCGAACCACAACCCCACTGCCCTACAGCACCCTTACAGGAGCCTCTATGAGTCTAGGAGTACTCTTGAAGGTATCCCTAACCCCTAACCCCTAAACCCTAAACCGTAGATACTAAACCCTAAACCCTGAACCTTGAATACTAAACCCTAGACCCTAAACCTAATTTTCCAGGGACTGTTCCACTGGGACTCTGCAGGAGTGGCCATAGGCCCGCATTCGCCCGGAGGCGCGCTGCGCAAGCCTGGCAAGGTGCGAGGTTTCGGGGGGTTTAGGGGGTTCAGAGCTCAGGGGTTAGGACTTTAAAGGTCCTGCAGTTAAGACTTGCGGGACGTGAATTCGGGGTAGTTGCCAAGAACAGAAGCGCTGTATGTTAATTAAGTTGAATGCTTTATATTTTCGACGCTGCAGCGTACAAAACTCACTCACTGCCTGCTGTTACATGACAGGCGATGAAGCCTCTCGCAAGCTACCAGAGAGCTCGGGGCTCTAATTGGGCTTTTACGCTTTACGCACCTGAGCTTTTGTATAGTTTACCCTTACCCTGCAGAGTCCTCTCTCATGACTCATAACCCTACAATCCTCAGCACCACACCCTAAACCCTAGTGTCAGTGTCAACAACCCCCCCCCCCCCCC
>CAJNJA010006208.1:0-17093 GCA_905231915.1 Symbiodinium necroappetens
GCCCACCCCAGCCCCAGCCCCAGCCCAGCCCAGCCCAGCCCCAGATTCAAAATGTAATTCCAAAAAAAAACTCGGTCAAAACGTTTCGGTCAAAACGTTTCGGTCAAAACGTTATTGGCACCCAAACCCTGAACAATTTCTATAAACCCAAATGCAAAAACAAAAAAACCCCGGGCGAGCAGGCTGCTCCTGCTCAAGGGCCCTGCTGGATGCGGCAAGGCCGGGCCTGCATTCTGAGAAACGGCCCTAAAGCCTAAAGCCCTAGTATCCGTAGATCCCTAAGCCCCAAAATGTTATAGCGTTTAGGGTTTAGGGTTTGGGGTACCTCGATAAGAATCTGAAAAGAAGCACCTTACAGGGAGCCAATTTGTTGGCTGCTCGGTTTGGGCTTTCCTGCCTACACCTGACACTCCTGCCCCTGAGCCCTAGACCCTACAACCTGCGAGCTGAATGATAGAAACTCGGGATCTTGTATAAGCCAGAAGCCCTACAAGCCTTACAAGCCCTGTAAACCCTCAAACCCTAAAGCCCTTAGCCCTAGAAGCCCTATCAGCCCCAAAACCCTAAGTGCTAGAAGCCCTCAAAGCCCTAGAAGCACCCTAAACCCTAAACCCTAAACCCCTAAACCCTAAACCCTAAACCCTACACCCCTAAACCCCTAAACCCTAAACCCTAAGCCCTAAGCCCTAAACCCTAAACAACCAAAAAGGGCCGAGTCCCAGGCCTCGGTCCTCCGAGCCCTCTGCGCCGACCTGGGGTTTGAGCTGGCGCTGCGGGGAGGGGGGGAAGGGGGAAGGTTTAAGGTTTAGGGTTTGGGTTCTGGGTTCAGGGTTTAGGGTTTGGGTGTTCTGGGTTCAGGGTTTAGGGTTTGGGGGTTTGGGGGTCAGGGTTTTGGGGTTTGGAGTCTCACGGGTTTGGGTTTTGAGGCTTGGGGGGTTTGGGATTCAGTGTTCTGTAAGGGAAGGTTCTTTTCGGGTTTACTGAGGGTTCTAGTTTAGGGTTAATTTCGGTCAAAGTGATTGTGTCATCGTTAGTATTTATGGTTTGTTTATGCCTAGAAAGTCTGGAAAGTAATTGGACCCTTATTTTTTACAGAGGCAGAGGCTCCTCTGCAATCAAGCAGTGAGCTGGAATCGCGCGAGAGTCCAGAAGGGTATCAAGCTTGGTGATCTTGTTGAGAGGAAGCTGCGATGTGAAGGCAGATCAAACACATTACTTGTATTGGTATCGTTGCAATATTATCTGCATAATTATCATTAGTATGATTCTCTGGTGATGAAGGCTTGATCTCATCATTGTTATGGTCGTTATGTTTCTGTTTAGTATATGATTCTACTAAACTCTTCGATACGATACCACACGACACCCCGAAGCCAGAACTCGATTCGCCCTGGGATGTTTTTGCAGGTAGAGTGGAGCCCCGCCTCGGGCAAGTCGGTGCAAGACCTCCCTTGACATTAGGTCTAGGGTTTCTTTCAGGCTTCGGAAAGGGAAAAAGGGTGACTCTAAGGGTTACTTTAAAGGTTCTATAAGGGTTACTATGAGGGTTACTATAAAGACTTTAGGGTTGGGTGTTTTGAGAGCTTTTTCGTGGTTTCAGGCTTTATAAGGTTCAGGCTTTCTTTTTGGGGGGGTTTCCGAGTTTGAGGATTCAGAGGGTTTTGACCTTGGGAAACTCCTGGGGTTCATGTTTTCCGGTTTGCGAAGACATTGATGCACAAAAGCTTCCATGGCTCTTCGAACTCCTCCGCAATTTTGCGCGATGTCTCGAAGATATACTGGGCTTAGGGCAGCAAGAACAGGTTATCAAGAGCCTCTCGGCACGTTCATGCCTACATGGCCTCCACAGCGACGATCTAGCCAACTTTCACTCTTGCTCCAAAAACCACCTCGGCTCATTTTTGGCGCCAGGCACCTTCAAGTAAGGGATACAGCATCGACTTCGGGAGCCTTCAACGCGACAGGTCTCCAGAGGGTTGTCTGCTGCGCCACTTCAACGCGAGCCGTGCATGCACAGACTGGGACACGGCGGTCTTCAGCCTTGGCTAAACCCTAAACCCTAAACCGTTGGTCAGTAATAGTAACCTTCGAAAACTTAAAGGCTGATCACGGAGCCGCAAGCTTCGCGCCTTCGAAGCAAGGCCCAGCACAAAATCCAAAGACACCAGCCCTACCCCCAAACCACAAGAAAGGATCGGAATAACTAGTTATCCGATCCTTGTGACCTTCCGGTTCCGTTTTCTACGAGTATAATCAATATACCCAAAAACTGTCTTGTTGCTTTAAGGCCCCTATATGACCCTGAACCCTTCAAGCCTAAGCCCTCAAACCCAATCCCAAGCTTCTCGCGAGAGCTATGGCCCCCTCTGGTGCCGACTTCCCGGGAGGCGGGCGGGCGAACGATGATTTGAGGTTTGAGGTTTAGGGTTTAGGGGAGATAGCATTTAGACAAGTCAGTTCAGACAGCAGGCAGCGTGTTTAGCTGCTTAGCTAAAAGCATCTGCCAAACAACAGCTTCACTCATTGGAAAATCATGCATTACCTTGGGGGCATCTGACCAAGCAACAGCAAGGACATTGATACTGCTGCCCCAAGCAGGAAGCATTGCAAGAGTGGTTATTGGTTCTTGGAGGATAGCCATACGGTCAGCATCAGCCGCATCAGCAGTGACGATGGAAGTAGTAGCAAGTTTATTCCGTTCAATTAGCCACATCAGCAACCAATTATGAGTAGAAGTGTTGTCCTACAAACACAGCACTAGGTGCTTGAAAGAGTCATGGACCAAAAGGCTATATTCCAATACATTACAACATGACATGCGCCAAGCGAGTTCTTGGCGTCAAGCCCCGCAGCCCCAAAGCTAAGCTAAATCCTCAACGCTAGATGCCTAAAGACTCTAGGCCCAAAATGTATAACTACTAAGCCTACAAAAAACATAAAGCCATAAAGCCTAAACCCCTGATCCCCCGAACCCCAAAACCCGAAAATTCCCAAGCAACGGCAGAGCAGTGGAGGCTTGGATTTGCTGGCTCTCCTCAACCTTACCGGGCCAAGGAGCTTTCTCTTGCAGCTGGAGGAGGAGCCGGGGAGAAATTCGAATCTCCATAAGGGAGGATGGGGTTGAGGGCTCTAAGGGTTTAAGTTGTTTTTCATGGTTTGAGTTGTTTTTCATGGTTTAAGGTAAGTACCATGTAAACTTTTCCGGTCGACGTGAGGCTCCGTAACTCGGTTTCTTGACACAGTCAGAAGGTTCCAAGCGGGCATGCAAGGAAATAATGCAGACCCCTGGTATGCCAGGAGCTGGAGTCCTTCGTACGGTCGAACAGGCCCGCGGTTCTTTCCAACGGTTAGGAAAACCTGCGGCAGGTTTCAGGGGTCCTTCAAAAATGATACTTATTAAGAATAATAGTAATAATAGTAATACCAATAATAATGATCACAATGACAATATTAATAATAATAGGCTGCATTTGCCTGAAACTGTTGTCAGCCTTAAGCTGCTTCTCAGTGGTTGACTTTGGAGGTCATTGGCCGGCTTACGTGGCCCTTGTGCAAGTCTTTTTCATCCTGCCTGCGCAAGCGCCATATGAAAGTTGAGTTGGCCGCACACTTTGGGATTTGACCTCGGCTTAACGAAAGCTCGTAAGAGTTTCTCTATCAGCTGGCCCTACCGTAAGGCACATGCCGGCAAAGCCCACAGGGACACACCGATGTGTACCACTTATCAGTACTCTCTTGCAGCTCAATACCGCTTATATACAAGCCCCTGAACCCTAAGCCCCTAAACCCTAAGCCCTAGACCCCAAACCCTCAAGCCTGAACCCTAAGAAGTCGGGGCTCATGTCCCTGGTCGAAGCTAGATGCCGACCAACAGGTTCGAATCCTCGTGCCCCACACTGCCCTGTCAGTGTTCAGCTCTGCAGCCCAGGGCCCAAAACAACAAGCATAGTTAAGACTGATGGATCCTGGTGCATGTTTTGATATCCTTTCACCCTTTTAACTTTTGCGTGGCATGTGCAACAAGTAGAAACATTTGCGTACACACACATATGCATACACGTATGTATGTATATATATATACACACACACCTTTGTATGTATGTGCATGATGTGCACCTAGTTGGATCATAAAGGAGGACTGGGTTGATGTGAACGGTTGTATCTCATTTACATCGGTCCTCGATCCCGCCGATCCTGCGAAGCCAAGGCGAATCACGCCACTCTGACTTTTGGGTTGCCGGTTAATATAGGGTAGGGTTCCTTAATGTTTTCATACGATGGCATACCCCAATAGCAACTTACTCAAACAAATGTTGGTGCCCCCTGAGAGGCTTGAGCTGGAGTTGCCCCCTCTGTCCCGACGCTACGAGGCCATCGGGCATGTCGGTGTGGTGCAGAGAGGGAGGTAGTTGAGGTGTTGAAGTTGAGCCTAGACAGTCCTATGGACATCAAGTATACGCTGTTCAACCTACAGAGCTACATTGGTCCGCCCTGGTTTTCGACAGGATCTCTTGGTCGCCTCAGCTGTGCGCTTTGGCCTATGTGTTCGCCGAGGTCAGGCGGAAGGTGGCTGGTTGGAGCGCATTGTGTAGCGGTTCGTGGCAGCTGGCAGGGTGGAGTGGATTGCAAGGGTATTGGGGCCGGGGGGATTTTGCTTCGGAGGCTGCGAAGCTTCAGGACCATGTTGAAATCCGCAAACCCGACCCTAGCCCCACCCCGAAACATTGGACCGCTGCATGCGGAAACCCAGACCCCTTTTCGCTCAAACCGTAACTCCCAAACCACTTACGCCCAGAACCTGTAAGCACTGAACACACGGCAGCCACCGAAGCCACCCCAAACGCCCTGAACACTACAGCCTGTAGATTGTCGGCTTTTCGAGCTGTCAACCTCGAAATCCCAACCCTCTGAAGTTCAGCCCTGAAGCCCTGAATCGCGAGACCTTATGGCCTAACCTCCGGAAACCTCTCTGCCCGCCAGGCCCCAAACCCCTAAACACGTACATCCTAAACCCTGAATCCTCCCGCATCGCATCAGCCTTGTAGGCAACATAGCAGACATAGCAGCCTGAATAAGTAGCAATGTCTCTTCATAGTCCCTAACCCTATTCTAACATACCCCAAAGCCCTGCTCAACATTATTCAGGCCCCTGTATCACAGAACTCGTTTATTGAGCCCCTATAGTAGCCCTTGTAGAGCCCTTTAAAGGGAACCCCTACTCCTCTAATATAAAGGGCCCCCCATCTTGGTGCATGGACCTCGGCATCCCAAGCCCTGGAGGGGGCCGGTGGCGAAGCCTCGCAAAGCCGAGCTTTGTCATCCAAAGAGGGGAGGCTCCGGCCCGGGTTTGGGGCTTAGGGTTTCGGGTTGGAGGGGTTTAGGGCCTTAGGGCTTAATCCCTTGACGCCCCCCTCTCCCCCCGATAACAATTCGGAAAGGTTTGTTTTAGTATTAGGGGCTATCTTTATCTCTACTGCCACTTTTGAGGGGTCGTGCTCTCTTGGTCCCGCGCTGGCTTTTGCTCCTGCTGATGCTGCGTCTCTTGCGCCTGCTCCTGCTGTTGCTGTTGCTCCTGCTTTTGCTCTTGCTCTTACTCCGGCTCTTGCTTTTGCTGCTGCTATTGCTGATGCTCCCGCTGTTGCTCTTGCTCTAACTCCTGCTGTTGCTTGCGCTTGCTCTTGCTCTGGCTGTGCTCCACGGGTATTTGGAGTCTCGAAACCCTCCCCCAATTCAGAATAGGTTTGAAAGGGGTGGAGGACAGGATTGAGGCCTCCCGTCGCAAAATGATTTCGTTAAGGGTTTAGGGGTTTAGGGTTTAGGGTTTAGGGGTTTAGGGTTTAGGGTTTAGGGGATTCTCCATCCTGGGATCGTGAAGGGCCTCCACAGGGAGTCGCCAGGATGGCTTTGCTCTTCGTGCAGCTTCCGCGACCGGTCAAGAGGAATTAACATAGAAGCCTCAATGGCCAATAGGGTAGTTCTCTAAATTAGGGTCCCTTTCTAGGTCCCCAATGTAGTACGCCACGTCTATAAACAGGATCCGAAAAAGGACCCTAATTTAGGGAGAACTACCCAATATCATTCTTTAGGATTCCTGACTACATTTATACAAAAACGGGAGACTATGTGAGTTTCAGAAAACTATAGGGGTACCTTACTTTCTTATTTTGTCACAATAAGGATCCCATTGTTTAGGGTTCAATGTTAAGGCTCTCCTATTTCCTACAGCTTTAAATTTGTTGATGTGCAACGTAATATAGAAGCATGAACTGGCAGTTGCTCATATTGTTTCTTACGGCTACTGGTGGTGTAACTAGACCATAATGTTCCCGCCCACAATCACCGGTTTCATTAAAAGAGAGGCCCCTTCTTTTATGATCCGATGCTTAAACCCGTCTGCGGGCTGAAGCTCCATCGATGCAGGAGCCTGCCGTTCTTCCCAAATTCAGCCTTGCTGCAGCTTGGCATCTACCTTGACGTTCTATGGCCTGCAAGGTCTAGATTCTAGGGTATAGGATCTGAGGTTGCAGCCTTTAGGTGCCCTCGCAGTTGCATGCTGTTGCAGGGTTAAGGGTTAGCCTAGACTTGCAGACATAGTCATAATAATAATAACTACTGTTATTATTATTACTATCATCATTTTATGATCATTATCAGCTATCATTATCGTCATCATTAGCACTACAATCCTTGTCTTCATGATGATGATGATTTTTCTATTCATTACCATCACTACTACTATTCTTCTTCTTAATCAACTACATGCAGGGTTCAGTTTGGTCAAGCACCAATGTGTCCCGGCCACCATCGTGGTCTTCAGGCGCCAAACCGTGACTACCGAAGGCACCAGGAGCTTCTTCCTTTAGTAGGGTTTAGGAAGTTTAGGGTTTAGGGTGAGACTCTAAACGCTGTCTATAAAACACTGTCGACGTTGTGGACTCGCTGTGGACTAGTCCTGCTGAGTGTTTTGCTTTGGTGTGGGCCGGGCCCAAGGAGTTTCTGCGCCTGCAGTGCCTGCGCAGCGCCCCGCCTTCCGCCGTTTCCGAAGGCCACCTGCATAGAGCGCGCGGAAGCCTCACAGCTGCAAGGAATCAAGACGTTAAGATCCAGGGTGAATGAGGCTTCAGACCCCAGCCGCCCCAGACCCTGAAACCGTAATCCCTAGACCCTGTCCCCCCAACCGTGATCCCTAAACCCTATACAGTAATCCCTACTAATCCCTTAACCTCAACCCCTAAAGCCCCTAAAACAGCCAGTCGTCGCTCGTACAGGTCCGAATGGCGAACAGCAGGCCAGAGCAGAGCAGTGAGTTGGGTTGAGGGGTTTAGGGCTTTTCGGGGTTTAGGATGCATGTTGGTTTATTCTTTTTTTTTTGGGGGGGCTTTAGTATTCTTGGGGTGCGTGGGAACAGGTGTGTTATGTGTTGCTAAGTGGCTAAGTCCCATTCCGGAAAGTCCTGGGCGAGAGAGAGGTACCTCATGTTTGGAGGATTTGCTGTTGGGGGCATGGTTTCTTGTCGGGTCAGTTGGGTATTCGACAGCAGCACGCAAATAGTTCTTTGCAGACATGTTGTTTCAAACCTTAGCCTTAACCCTACGCGCTCACAACTGTCTACTACTGTCTACTCTGCATACGCGCATCTTGTGTGTGTGTGTAACTGTCGTGTCGTTAGAAACGACACATACGGGCTGGCTGTAGTGCAGCAGAGCCTTGTGGATGCATGCCAGGGAACAGCAGAGGAGCAAATGCTGGGCAGGCACGAACCCGTCCTTGCCAAGCTTGGTTTGAGTGCTAGGGTGCAGTCGCGTCGCGTCTGGTCGTTACTGAATTTGGATTAGTGACTAGTGGCTGCCTGGTTTCGTTCATTGCACTTGTTCTTCGCTGGTATTATGGACTGAGTCTTCGTGGTGTGTTGTACGAGTGATACTGGTACCATATGATACCTGTCGCGCTGCAGCTTGCGTGCAGCCGGCCAGGGGGTTTTGTAACAAAGGTCGAGGCCAGCTGACAGCACCCGAGGCCGAACCACAGTGGGAGCCACTTTCTATATCTTACTATCGATGATTTTGGACTTTGCCGTGTTGAACGGAGAGCGCGTGACTTCAAGACGTGTGCGACTGTACTCTTAAGCTGTCATTGAACCGCAGCATATGCTGCTCCTCACCTCTGCAAAGTCAGTTTCCTGTAGACCGCTGGGACATCAGAAGTTCTTCCACGCCAAAGCCAAAAGCCTCAAAGTCCAGCAATCTCATGCAGGAGCCCCCATTCCTCCCGTAGGCAAAAAACACCTTTTCCAACAGAGCTTGCTCTTCAGCCCAAGAACGGGTGATCTTAGGTCTGATCCTAGGTCCAACCAGTGAAGCGGTTAGACCCCAAGCGATCTTGCAGCCATATCATGTACGTATGTATGTGTTTCTATATATATATATATACACACATGCATACATATGTATGATTAGCCTTCGCCCGCTGTTGGAGGCTGCGGTTGCGGCTCTGGGCCATCGCCTCAAGCGTGGAACCTGTTGTTGTTACTGCACAAACACACATAGACATCCGCGGATCCACACGTACACGCACATACAATCAGGCATGCAGCATGCATACATTGACATGCATCCGTACACAAATATACACATACGACGAACATGCATGCATGCATACATACATGCAGATATGCTTACATGCATATAGGCATACGTGCATACATGCACACATGCATTCATGCATACATGCATACATGCATGTATACATACAGACATACGTACACACACACACATAATGTGTACATGCATGCATGCATACATGAGTACCTACGTAGATGCAGTCGTGCACACATACACATGCAAAGCAAGCGTGCGTGCATGCAAACGCACTTACATGTGTGCATCCATACATGCATAAGCAAGTAAAATCATACCTGCATATACATGCATACATACATGCAATTCTATTCTACACGCATGCTGGCATTCATCCATGCATTGCAGGTTACCGCACCCGAGTAGGATAATGACACAAATTTTCGGCGATTTTCCTGGCTGGCCCCGGCAGCACGTGACTCCAGAATGTTGGTCTAATGGTACCCAGGCTAAATCACGATCCGTCGTGACACAAAGACTTCCAAGTTCCGAAACACAAGGCCCCGACCAGCCGCGAAACTTTCCACGGTTGCCTCTAGAAGTAATTTTCAACCCGAAGCGCCACTGCCCAAAACACAGCAAACTTGTGCAAGCCGTTTCCTTTCCTTCGACCCTCATACACTGCTTCCCACATCCCACTCCCTTGAACCTTGGGCCCTAAACTTCCCAAAACTGAACATTGCAGACCAAGCCCCAGTGCTTGCTTTGCCCTTGTCAGCGCCCGGCGATAAACAGGCCGCCCGGCGGGCTTGCGATCAGCTTGAGCGGGCCCTGGCTGAGGCATCCACAAAAAAAACTTCAACTTTAGCCTTTACTAGGTCCTTGTTGGATACCATTTTACATTTTTATTATAGTAAAACCCCAATAAGGATTAGAAACGATCATTTTTAATATGGCACCAACAAGGAACCAGTTTAGGGTATTAGGGTTTAGGGTTTGGGGTTGAGGCTTTAGGGTACCACTAGCACCACCACATCGTCGACGATACTTCTTTGGCGGCTACTCGACGGCATCAAGACAGCAGCAGACTAGTTCGAGTGGAGAGGATGGTCGTGATGGTGATGGTGACGATGTTGTTGATGTCGCTACTTGTATCAAAAACCACGGCGTCAGTTGTTGCATTACATATCATCACCATCAGCAGCATCAACCTCATCTTCATGCTTATTATCATGTTCATGACGGTTATCTCGGAGTCATGGTTGTGTTTGGGGACTGTAGAGTCTGCAGAGGGTTTCTCTCTCTCTCTCTCTCACCCTCTCGCTCTCTCTCTCTCTCTCTCTCTCTCTCGCTCTCTCTCTGTCTCTCTCTAGCTTCTGTCGATCATGCTACCTTTCTCTCTGGCGCAGTTTTCTCAGTTCTGCTTTGTTTCTCCCTCTCCCTCTCTCTCATCCCTATCTCTCGCTCTCACGCTCCTTCTCTGTCTCTAACTCATCTCTCTCTCACTCTCTCTCTTGCTCTCTTCCTCCCTGTCTTTGTACAAACAGCTATTCTACACGCATCACATGAGCCCTGAACATGCCTTGATCTCAAGAACCTGATATCCACGCCAGGCCCAGGAGCAAATGGCACCGACGGTGGGAGCCTCCCCGGAGGTCGGGGCCGTGGGTTTAAGGTTTAGGTGACTGCAGGCTGCAGGGTTTTGTCGACAAGGGGGTTTCCGAAAATAAGGGTACCCTATTTTAAATTTTGGGGTCCTTAGAATAAGGGTCCTACTATTTAGGCTACTATTTATGAGGGTCCCCTATGTTCGGAAACCCCCCGCATAAACTCTTCAGACAAGGCTTGTGCAGCTGTTTTTGACATGTCTGCCCCGATAGGATCTCATGTCTTGGCTCTCGATGTTGGTGGAAGGTCCCGGGGTCGGGGTTTAGGGCTTAGGGTTTAGGGTTTAGGGGTTTAGGGTTTAGGGTTCAGTTCGAGCTGCCGGTTTCAGGCATGTGCGGCATTTATGGAGGCCTCGTGTTTTGAGTTAGTGTAGCGACACCTTTTTTCAGATCTCTTCAGGGGCCAATCATGAGCCACTTAGTTTCTGAAACTCCCATATCAGGTAGCATCGGGGTTACGGTTAGGGAGTCGGTTCCGAGAACTCTGTCTGGAGTCCAGATATCCAGAAGCAAAATCCCAAGGACCGATGCCTCCATCTCGCGCTTTTGCTAAGATCCAGCGTCCTTCTGCGCGATTGAAGTGTCAGCTATGTTGACAGCAACAGTTATAAGCTCTGCGCATTGGAGTAGTTACAGAGGTCTTTAGGATTTCGTATGTGGCTTTAAAAAATATGTAATTACAACTGTACATCAGAGCTCGGTGTATCCTTACTGTATGATTGTGGAGACTGTTGTACCACAGGTGCGGTCGTGGTGTCACTCCGGCGGGTTGGCCTCCGGTCCTTGCTGGGTTTCTGCGAGGTCTCACGGTCTGCAGGCCCCGTAGTCGGAGAGAGGCTCGCGCAACTGAAGAAGACCATCAGGTTGAAGGTTGCGGAAAGAGGATGCAGCAGGCAAGATCATGCAGACACCCTGCAAAACCTGTAAATGTCCTACAAGATGATAGAAAGGCTCGGTTTCCATTACTAACCGAGCACCTGCAACCAAAAATACAAGCCGGCAGCCCTACACCCTCAAGCTTCAAACTTCTGTCAACCTGCAACCTGGAAGGAGCCCGACGGCGCCAACATTGCAGAAAAGGTCGAGGCCGAAACAGCTGATGAGCCCGTGAGAGAAAGAGAGAGAGAGAGAGAGATGTATATATATATATATACATACACACACAGAGAGTGTGTTTTTTTTGAGGGCGGGGGTTTGGGGCGGTATGGAACGAGGTTGACCAAGTTGTTTTGGAGTGTATTGAATTTTGGACCAGCCGTCTGGCCATACATTATTATGCCATATACGATCCATGGTTGCCTAGACCGTGTCTGTGAACGAAGCCGACATCGATTTGACCCATGACCCTGAATCCAACACCCGGGAATCCTGAAAAGTTTCGCATCAAATGAAAGCCAAATTAAATTCCAAGATCCCACAGCCGCAACCCTAACAAAAACCAACGCCCGAAGCCCGAAATGATCGTGTTCTCTCCTGCTGTCTTTATACAATATCAACTCCTCGACATCCGGTAAACTCCAAACCCTAGGCCCGAAACCCGTAGCCCGGTTCCTTCCTTTTCGGAGGCTCCTTGGCAGAAGCATCAGAGGGCGCAAGGGAGGGGCGTGAAGAAGGCCGTGGGATTGAGGCTTCTTTGCCTTGTAGGAGCACCTTTTAAAAGCAACCTTTACAGGCGGTGAGCCTCAGGTTGCAGGGTTTAGGGGGTTGAAATCCCGACGGTTCTGGGAGTTGGTGGTTCCTTGGGGTCGGGATCGAAGCAAAAGGTTTCGGTCTGGCGATCAGGGTTGTTCGTGTCGGGTAATAGGGTTTAGGGTTTAGGGGCTATGTTTCTCACCATGACATGGTTCAGATTCATGGAGCATATTCAAGGGGGTCTTGGGCTGCCCGGACATTTCTGGGGTCCAGCGTGCTTCGTTCGGGGTCGAGAAAATCAAGATGATTGGGGTTTAGGAAGTTCGGGCATAAAAAAGTTGCAACTAAGTTGTGAGCTGACTTCGTATGGAGTAGCTGTAAATGCTGCGAAGAAACCGAGCACCTGCGCTCCGAAGCTTCAACGCCCAGGACTCCGAACCGACGCCAGCCCCTGTCTGCAGGCGAAGAACGAGCACCCCGATGATCCCAGTGCAGAGGCGTGACTTGAGTAGAGATCTCCATCTTCTTGCAGAGCACTTCATGCGCTTGTACTTGCCATGCGGAATGTAGCGCCTTCTGTCACGATCAACTTGATATACCATGCTCTGCAACGTCTCCTGATCTCTACGTCTTGCTTCCTCAAGCAGCCTATCTAGCTACCTATCTTCCTGATCAAGCAGAAGCCGGTTTGTCCTCGTCCTTGTCCTCGCAGGCGTCGCGATAGATGCAATGGTGGCATGACTACGTACTGCTACTGATGATCATAATCAGACGATTTAGGGGTTTGGCGTTTAGAGTACAACATAGCAGCAAGAGAAGCGATGGCAGCGCTAGCACTGGCAATGACATGAACTGCACGAGCGACAGCATGTGCAACAGATACAGCAATTTGCAAGTAGCAGAGCCATCAACTATGCCGAGCCAGGTGGAGGCGAAACTAGAGCCCACCAAAGACGAGCACCTGGGGACCTCTGCGGTGAAGGTGCGGAGCTTCGGAATTGATGTCTCGACCCCCCAATAGTTGTGATATTTTGGGACTTCTGTGTCGGGAATTCGCTGAGATGTCAGAGTTTGCAGCTGAGAGAAATGCTTGAAGCTGTTGGGATTCCTAATGTTCACTGATGATGATGACGATGATGATGATGATGATGGTGGTGGTGGTGGTGATAATGGTGACGACGCTGCGCCGTGGTGTTTCAACATGTAGATTTTGCCTTCCTCCCTGCCTAGATGCATGAACAACGACGAATAATTAAGGGCTAGCAGGTGCAGGTGTCCCGAAACCCTAAACCCGAGAACCCCAAACCCCGAAACCCTAAACCCTAAACCCCCCAAACCCCCCAAACCCCTAAACTCCCTAAACCCCCCAAACTCCCCAAACCCCCCAAACCCCCCTAAACTCCCTAAACTCCCTAAACTCTAAGAACTGCCCGAAGAGTTTCACCGATGTTCAGGCCGAGGAGGGAGGACTCCTCGCACCTCCCGTAGAGGCTCCTGGGGTGCAGGAGCGGGTCACCTTGGGGTTGATGTAGGACTTTCCGAAAATTAGGGCCATAAAGAAAACCCTAAATAGTAGGATCCTAATTATAAGAACCCCAAAATAGGGTACCCTAATAATTAGGGTACCCTATTTTGGGGTTCTTATAATTTGGATCCTACTATTTAGGGTACTATTATATTAGGGTCCCCTACTTTCGGAAACCCCCATGTAGGGCTTCTGGGCTTGGGGTTTCGGGGTTTAGGGTTCTAAGGTTTAGGGCTTTTGGGTTTTAGGGGTTTGGGGTTTCGATTTAGGGGTTTAGGGGTTTAGGGTTTCGGGTTTAGGGACGGTTAGAGTGATAGGGTTTTGTGTTCCCGGTCTTGGGTTCAAGGTTACAGACTTTAAGAGCTTAGAACAAAATGGTTTGGAATGGTTTGGGGCTTAGGGGGTTGCGTTCGAGTTGCGGTCGAGGGTTAGAGGCTGAAGGGTGTTAAAGTTTGTTGCCTTGGGCACTGTAGACAGGTTCCAGCTTATTATAGTCTCGCCGCTGTAGACACCCTTTGCACCAGTTCCCAGGCCTCAGCCGCAGCCGCCGAAATTAGAAACACCCATCACTAGCGGTACAGAGTGCAACATTTTGTCCCTGCCAGGTCATGCAACATGATTTCGGAGTCCTGGCTGTTTGAAGCACGAGAGGTTGAGGGGAATCGACCGCTTGGTTGAGTGGATTTCCCTTTTCCGAGTGAAGTTGTAAACGTAATCACCGGCCATGGTTCCGAACCCCAAAGCCTCACTTCTCCCACGAAAGCTGCGCACACAATGACCTCTAAACCTTAAACCTCAATCCTAAAACTCTGAGCTTTCAGCCGCAGGCCAAGAAGCCGGCAATGTTGCAGCCTGAATACGTACCGATCTTATTCTTTAGGGTTCCTTAATGCACTTGGTGGGATGTCCTACCTCCAGAGCCTATTCCGACTATCAAGGTCCCCATAGATTCTTAGTCTGCCTATCCGAGCCCCAAACCCTACTCCAACTATATTACCCATAGGCCCCTAAGTAGTTCCTTTTTGGGGTTACCTTATAGGATTCTAGGTATAAACCACAAAAAGGAACTACTTAGGACCCTATGGGTATATCATGCGACGGAGGAGCTGGTTGCTCCGAAGATGGAGGAGGCGCCTCCTCCGCCAGAGGCCGGGCAGGCGACCCAGGGCTTTTCTGAAGGGTCTAGGGCTTTAGGGCTGTAGGTCTTAGTGCTTAGGGTTTAGGGGTCCCTGAACCCCTCAGATAGAAGATCACACAGAATAGAATACAAATAGAGTCAGGATAGTGCACGAATGCCTTGCGAAGTTCATGAGAGCCTGAATGAACAATTGCATCTGAAAATCTCTCGATCACTTCATCGAGCAAATGGCCTCTTGTTGCATGTTGTGGGTACGACACTCAGAGTAATTTCAGTTTTTAGGGTTTAGGGTTATGTATAGAGTCTAAGACGAACCTTCGTCTTTTTTCCCGGTCCCAAAACCCCTATTTTAAGGCCCCCCAAAACCTACAGCCTTCCGCTCCCATGTCTGTCCCACTGTCCAGTCGCTTTTTGTGCGGGAGCCTACATAGCTCAAGCCCCAAATGCCCAAATGGGGGTTTCCGAAATAGGGGACCCTAATATAGTACCCTAAATAGTCGGATCCTTATTATAAGGACGCCAAAATAAGGTACCCCTTATTTTCGGAAAGTCCCAAGTCGCTAAATCCCTAAACCCAGAAACAGCAGATCCTGAGGGCTAACTCCCCAGAGAACCCAATACCCCTTAAATAAAGGAATATACCTTAAATTATAGGGGCCTTAATATTATGATTTAAGGTATATTCTTTAATTACGGGGTATTGGGTTCTCTGGGTGCCAGAAGACGGGACCACTAAACCCCTACACTCCAAGCCTGGAAAGGTTCTAGCGACCAAGCTCGAGCATCCGGCAGCAGAGGTAAAGGCCATGCCTGCATGCCGGTGTTGGGTTTCGGGTGTAGGGCATTTCTGCTGTGGTCTTTGGCTTCAGAAGATGGAGCTTGAAGGGGTGCTATTTGGGTTAGGATGCTTCTAGAAGTTCTCCCTGCGAGGCAAGCAGCACAAAGTCGGAGATCATAGGATCCTTTCTTTGCCATCCCTCCTTCCTGAAGCTCCGATCCCCATTTTCGATCGCGGTGGGCGAGTTGGTTCAGAGCCACCGCGGCTGGTGCCTTCAAGAAGCCTCTGTGCTTGTGGTCTCCAACAACTCCAAGCCTTTCAACCCGAAACCAGCACTCCTTATAAACCCCAAAACCCCCAAAAACCCTGAACCCCCGAACCCCTAAACCCCAAGCCCTAAACCCTACACCCCGAATACTTCTCAGCCCCCAAGCCCTAAGCTCCGAAGCCTTGGGAAGACGAAGGTCGAGGCGGCGATGGTCAGCAAGGAGGAGCCGGCACCCGAGGTGCCATGCAGACGTGCGCGACCATGAGATTAGAGCCAGGGTTTAGGGTTTAGGATTTAGGTTTAGGGTTTAGGTTTAGGGTTTAGGGTTTAGGGTTTAGTCATTAAGGGCACGGTAGGGGTTGCTTCACGGGCTCACTGTCAGGGCTAAGAGTTTGGAGATGTATGTGTTGTATATGTCAACAAGCCCTCCCCCCTCTCCCCACCTCCCCACCCCCCATGCTATGTTGTCCGACGAAATTGAGTTTGTCGGGAATATCCAAATTTGGTAGTTCAGCAGAACAAGTGCGCCGGGTTCACATAGACATACTGTTAATGATGGAAATCCTGCATTACCTTACGGGCCCTAAACTATGGGAATCATGGCATTTTCCTTCTTATGAGGCAATGCAGGGTTTATATCATCAACCATAACAAGGAATATACCATAATTCCCAAAGTTTAGGGCCCTTAAGGTCATGCAGGATTTATATCATAAGCCGTAGTTTCCTTGGAGCCGACAGAGACTTCTGCTCTGCCAGGAGCCGCCAGACCCGGCTTCTCCGGGAGTGAAGGCGGCAGAGCATCCCATCCTCAAACCCCAGACTTGAGGAGACTACTTAACCGGGTCCTTGTTGGATACCATTTTACATTTTTATTATAGTGAAACCCCAAGAAGGATTAAAAATGATCATTTTTAATATGGCCCCAACAAGGAACCAGTTAAAGGTCCATGGGACTTAGTAACCAGGGTTATAAATAAGGTAACTATACTTATACTTACTTATAACCCCAATTAAGGTACATATAACTGTACTTAGTAAGTTTCATGAACCTCCAAGTAGCTGAGCCCGTCAGCAGACCCGCTTCCCAGCTACCCCAGGCAGCACGATGCTCACCCGAAGGGCAGTAGCCAATAACAGGCTCATGTCGGAGAGCCTTGAGTCTTTAGCCTCCAGCCCCCAAAGACTCTGAACCCTAAGGCTTAAGTTTGCCACTACCAGCAGGCCTTCTCTTCCATGTGTGCAGACCATACTTTTCTGATTACTAACATATAGGAGTCGGTGCCGTTGTTGCTGTTGTTGTCGCTGTTGTCGTCGGTGTGCCTGCTGCTGCTGATGGTGGTCCGGCGATTCTATGGCAGATAGGCGTTCTTGACGACACCGTCCATGCCTTCCCCTCCGGAAAATAGCAGTAGCAGTTGTCGTCGCGGTCGTGGTCGCGGTCGTGGTCGTGGTTGTTGTGGTCCCAGACCCCGGGAGGATCTAGAAAGTAGATCCCCTTATTTGGGAC
>CAJNJA010006209.1:0-44034 GCA_905231915.1 Symbiodinium necroappetens
CTGTAAATACCGAGTAAAACGGCCCTTGTGGAGATATTGTTCGGGGTGTCTGCGTACCAATGTCTTCATCATCCCCCCCCACCCCACCCCCCCCCGCCATCAAGAAAGTACTGTAAATACCGAGTAAAACGGCTGAAGAAGCAAGGTTAACACCAGGCGCCTGGAGGCGCGCATAGCTACTACTAGTACTACTAGTACTACTTGTACTACTAGTACTACTTGTACTACTAGTACTACTTGTACTACTAGCACTACTAGTTACTACTAGTACTCGTACTAGTATTTCTCCTGCTATTGGTACTGTTACTGCTACTCCTACTAATACTACTAAGACTACGATTATACGACTACGAGTACGACTAGCCGTATACCACAACAACTACTACTCCTACTGCTGCTACTGCGGTCTTCCTTACCCAGACGTCGTTTCGTTCTCCTCTCGACTTTCGGTCTAGGGCTGTTTAGGACAACATTTCAATTGAACCACGCAGCAGGCTCCAGGCAGATGCAATGCGGTGTCTGGTGAGTGCAGCGCGAAAGATCCGTGAAAGTTCGGCGAAAGTCCTGCTAAAGTCGAGTTTGCCTTATCAAGGCAACGTGCCATTGCTATTTCTACACGGTTACGAGTGCCACATACCACAACTAGCACTAGCGTTTGCATTAGCACTAGCACTATCACTACCGCCGGGAGCATGGACCTTGTAGACACGCTTCATGGGCGCCCGAACCCTTAACCGGCCTCAATCTTAGCCCCGCACCCGACACGCCGAACCTTGAACCGCAAACCCGAATGTCTAAAACGCACCCTGAGCGAGTCTCTTAGAGCCTGTAAACAGCCCTCATAGAACTCTTGTATATTCATCAATATGCATGGATTTTCCGTCTGCGACGTGAAAGTTAGGGCGAAAAGCTCCGCTCAAGAAGATTAAGGGTTCATGAAGAAGGTCATTCGGGGATATATAAATTCAGATCAACGCCCATATGTATGTGTGGGTGTGTGTATGTATATATGTATGTATACATATATATATATATATTTATTTATATATTTATATTTATTTTATATTTGTATTTGTATTTATATTTATATTTATATTTATATTTATATTTATATTTATATTTACATTTATATATATATATATATATTTTTTTTTTCTCTATATATATATATAATTATATATATATATAGACTTATATAGATATATGTTTATAGAGTATGTAAATCAATAAATGCATACGTGTGTGTGTGTATATAAATATAAATATATATATATATGTCTCGCTCTTCTCTCTGTGAGTGCGATTTGAAGCAGCAGAGAAAAAGGCTCCGCTGCATGGATGGCTGCCCTGGCCCTGCGCCCTTGCCCCCTGCATTCTTGACGCTTCTGCTGCAGATGTTCCTTCCAAACCGTCGGGCGGCTTCCAAGCTGCGCGTCTGGCGCAGGCGGAATGCAAGCCTCAACAGGCAGCAGGGATGAGGAGACGTGAGGAGGTGCCAGTGGATGTTCTTTCTTGGAGGCTAATCCAGCTTGCGGCGTTGACGGTGAGCGATGCGCTGCGGCTTTATCGGGCTGCTCTCCAACCTGGAGGACCCAGGCAGGAAGGTTCTTGCACGTTTTTGTCAGTTGAAGCGCGGCACTTGTTTTTTTCGGAGGTTCACGGGTGTTATGGAGCCAAGCCAAAGAGGCAAGACAGACCAGGCCACATGCCTTGCTACGGAACAACGCTAGGCAGTTCGCGCTTGCTTCTTCTCTTTGGGACTGCGCAGGTGCAAGTGGCAGTCCTTCCGAGTGGTGCGGCCAAGCCGGCTTTGGTTTTGAGTTGTTTCCAGCCTCGTTCGTGGAAGGTGACAAGACTGCGAGTGCCAAGTCCGTTAGCCAGGCTTCGGACCGCAGCGTGTAAGCGATTTTCTGTTTGTGGTGGGACCCAAACTATGTGGGGGGTCCTGAAGAGGCAGCGAGTTCTCCAGACAAGTGGAGGACGACCTTGCAGTCATAGCATGTCATAACAGCATCGTGCAGCTACGTGCCGCCCCCTGGCACAGGAGCTGGCTAACACCGGTTCCGGGCTTACCTCGTGCAGGATCGGTGGCATCGTCCGCATCCATCGCGAGCTTTTCAGGACGAGCTCTGCGGCGCCAGATGCCCTCTCTGTAGCCGCTCGGCACGGGAATAAGGGAGAGCTGGCCGAACCTCCCGGCGACTTCGCAAAGCGGTTTGGGAGGGCAGGGCAGTGCTTTTGAGAAAGGTTGCACGACTCCACTGCCACGAATGGCGGATTTGTGGCGGAGCACCCGATTCGGACTGTGCCCCGAGTGCACTCCCATGGAGAACAGTCTCTCGGATCCACTCCTAAACCCCTAAACCCCGAAACACCCTACACCCGAAACCCTGAAACCCTAAACTCCATTTTCGATGGCATGTTGGCAGTCTTGGGTTTTCCACCGGTGTCCTTCAGCTGCTGAGCCTCTATCGACCTTTCACTCAAGCATGCTCAGTCTGCCCGGTTGTCTGCGTGTGATGCTGAATCGTGGTGACCAACACTCTGTCAGACAATTCACACGGGTCATATGCAAGATGCTGTTCTCATCCTCTGCATGCAGGTGAGAATGGTTAGATGCAGTGAAAGTTTCAATAGCTTGCAGGTGAGAATGGTGAGATGCAGCAAATGCTTAACATGCTTGGGTTCTGCAAACTCGCCGTATACCGTTAGTCGGATTGTGCGTGAAGGTTCCAAACGGTCTGCCATACTCGAATGGTCCATTACAACGTTTTCATGCAGCGTGTCGGCGCATCTCTCCTGCTGGTGTCTCGTGATGAAAGGCTGTTCACAGCCGTGAGTTACAACAGGTATTGCAACGTGCCACAGCTTGCTATCGCGCTGTGGCATGGCTTGCAAAGAGGAAGCTTCGTGAGACCATATTGGTGATCATTTGTGGGCTTTTGGGCGAATGTTTGCTTTCCCTGGCTGCAGTCGTAAGGATGCTGCTGCTAAGACAGTTGCAGAGCTCCGACACCTGGGGGTTGGCGACGTCTCTTCACGTCTGTGCTCGGGCTGCACAGGAAGAAGTGACACGGTAGTCTCAGAAATAGAGGGCCCTAACATATAGCCTGGAAAGCAGGATCCTTATCATGAGCACCTGGGTGCGGTGCCATCCTGTTAGCAAGCCCCAAGCGTCCCTCCTCTATGTTGCGATGGCAGAAGGTGCCTTGTCTGCGCACGGCCTGGGGCTTCTGTGGATCCTTCTGCGATGGATTCAGAGATTTGGCTGCACCTGAGAGCACGGGAGGAGCGGCTCTACATGTGCAAATTTGTAAGGATCTTCTTCAACCCAACATCAAGGTGCTGAGGGTTTACAGCTTAAGTTCGGGTTTAGGACCGTAGCCTCTACGTTTCCCTTATTTTACCTTCTGGGAGGTATGATGAGGTATGTCTGGGTAACGTGGTTTGGGTGAAGGGGATCTGTCGGGGTTTGTCCGTCCACCGCTCTTCATGATCCGCAGCAACAGGGATTGGTTTGCCGTGGCCGCTGAATCATTGGAGGGTTTGCGCTTCAAAGCTCACTTGAGTCTGTCCGGTGTGCTTGCCTGAGCATGTGTGTTTTCGGAACGCATGAGCGTCACTCACCTCGTGATCCCGTCATGCTGTGATCTGCGTTCTGAATGCGTCTCTGTGTCGGTTTGCGGGCAAAGCCTGCAACTCTCCCGCGCATGCCGGTCATTCATTTTGGTGATTCCTGTAATTGTTGTATCAAGGACGAGTGCATTCAGACGTGACTCTCTGAAGTGGGGGCATGGCATTGGCATTCAGAACATTGTGCTTAAATGTAGCCCTGGAAGAGAAGCACTCGGAAACAGCTTAATGATGATGCTTGTCATCATCTGGCAGCCATAGCATAGCCCGCACCTAAAGGACTGGACAACTGGGACAGCCAAAGTCTTGTCGAAACCTTCAGGCGCAATGTACGTTTGACGTCCTTTCCGTTTCGGTGATATTTTGGTTTATCGCATGGTGTTGCTTCTGCATTCATCCGGGTTGCTCTTTTGCAATCCCGGGAATGCAGCAATCGGAAGCCTTCTCTGAGGCTCGGCTGCCGCCGGCGGGCCAAGCACATGAAGGTGCGCCAGGCCATAACCTGCAACAACAGGGTTGGGGTGTCTGGAACAGGTTGCCGAGCTCACATCAGACAGCATCGAGAAGACATTGCAGCTGCAGTGGAGGCGTTGCTGCTTACACGTTGCACAATGTCGTCCCAGCAGGGTCCGTGTGAAGAGCCGCCACTGCTCATGAAGACTCACATACCTGGTTGCTTTGCATGGTTGCTGGACAGGGGTATCGAGGATGTGGTTTGTGACGCCTGGCTTCTTGTCTCCTCAATGAGCCCGCCATCCTGGCATTCTTCGCTGTAGCGGCGAGCCAAGGTTCGTGGTTTTCTATAGCTTCGATAAGAAAGACGTCTTGCGAGTGGAGATGCTTCCCGGGAGGCGCCGGTTGCTTGAGTTCAAGGGGGGGGTGTTCACGGTGGTTCCGAAGGGGTTTTAGGCACGGATTGCACGGACCGAGGGCAAGGTCTTCTTCCGGACATCTCCAGTTTTGTGCCTCAGGGTCGAGGGACTTCTCGATATTTAGGGTTTAGGGTTTATCGGGTTTAGTAGGGTTTAATTTCAGTTCAGCGATTTGGGGATTTGGGTTTGGGGTTAAGGCAGCCGAGGCTTGATCTCACGAGCTTCATGTCCTTTTGGGGCCAGGGGCCTTTCAGGATTTAGAGCTTACAGGGTTTAGTTAGGGCAGTTAGGGTTTATGGTTCAGGATTCAGGGCTTATAGGGTGTTGGGTTTCTTTTACGGTTTCAGGCCCTTTGGCTCCCAGACATTCCTTCCTGGAGCTTGGTGTGCTTTGCAGCTGAGAGTCTGTTTCTTCAGGGTCTTGATCAGTTGAAGTTGTGAATCTGTCCACGCAAACTTCTCCATGGGGGTTTAGGGCTTCTGTAGCCCACCCCAAGCATCCTGCGGTCAAGGACGTCTATGGCTCTTGGGCCCTTGAGGTCTCGGGCCAACCGGCAGCTCCAGGTACTATGGCTTCCCCAGGAGCTGCCAGCGGCGATGCGGAGCACCCCCAACGTGCCTGAGTGCTCTTATCACTTGGGCACGTTGCCGGCGCCTCCCAGCCCAGAGAAGCCTCAGGCACCCCAGCTTCGTAGAAGTGCTCGGAATGCGTTCCTGAAGAGGCCATCGCAGGGGCAGTGGGCTGAGAAGACCTGCCTCCAGCTGCCGCTGATCTGCAAGTTCGGACATGAATCGGGGGCAAAGGGGCCTGAGATGTTCACCTCAACCTCAGGACCTTCAACTGGCTGGGTTGCGGTTCAGTACTCATGTCCCCCGTAAGGAGACTCTGAATTCGTCTTCCAAGCTGAAGCATCTCGTGGGTTTCTGCGTAAGACCGTAAGACTTTGAGCATCTGTGCCGGAAGACTCAGTCCAACTTAGTAGCTGTACCTTGGGTTGGGTTTGCGTGATCCGGCGTGCGTATTGCGACAGACTTATTCACCCCGATGAAACAAGACGAGAAAAGACGAATCAGAGGAATATCAGAGCGCCATATTGAGATGTAGCTGTGCGCCGCATAACACGGACCCAGATCAGCATCCAAGCCCAGAGCACGAGGCCTAGGCTTTCGAAGACGCCGAAGCTTTGTATGTGGGGGGGGTCAAGGTAATGTAATTGGGATTCTACTTTGTCTCGAAGCCTCTGCGAAGCCCCACTCCTGCAATTCGGGAGGCAGCTTTTTCCGACTCGGCCCTCACCCTGAGGCACGATGCTCCCGCTGGACATTTTTGGGTGTCGGTCCTATGCTGGCACCGGGGCCATGTCCTCAGAAAGGGCCAGCGCGGCAGTTGTTCCAGGGTGGCCTTTTTTGATGTGCAAAAAGGTTCGCTCACCATGCCGCTGGCGATGGGGCACTGCGACATCCCAGTGAGCCCCTTAGACAGGTATCTGAAGCGGGCGGAGAATCTTCGAAGCTACCGTGCTCTTATAAGGTCGTCGAAGCAGAGCCAGGCAGATCTCCCCGCGCTCGTGCTCTGCCGGTTGAGCTGGCCACGTCGCAGGTCCCTCTCGGAAGCGCGCGGATGTCGCCGAGATCGCCACCGACGCAAAGCCCTGGGAAGTTGTCGACGCAGGCCTTTGGAGCCCCGAGCAGGCTTGGGCGCTTTTTTGTTCCGCTCCGCCAGGCACTGATCCAAAGGATGTGATCAGGCCTGTCGCACACGCGGAGGCTTGGCCACGATCGGCTTCTGGAGGGGCTCATCGTATCTCCTCCTGAGCTGGAACAGGTGCAAAACGTGCCGGCATCCGTGGATGCGGCAAGTCAATTTCCGGCAGTGTTTCTCCCAGCTGAACCTGGCTGAGAGCTCGCGAAGCATCGTTGCTGTGCAGCGAGGTCCCCGTGGAGTTGTGCGATGCCTCCACCACACCAGAGCGCACTGACAGCACTGACAGCGCTGTTCTGTTCTTTATTGTGATCCCTTCCCTGGGCCAGGATCGCGTCTGCCAGCCCGAAACCGAGCTTTCTACCAGAGACTTCCCCTAAGCCCCGGTGGTTTGGGGAGGGCCGCCTTGGGAGCCGAGGCGAACGGCGAGTGGCGAAAGTGGGAACCAGCCTCGGCAGCTTCGACCTCCCAGTGCAACTGCAGTGCCAGGACCGGGACCGCCCGCCTCTTGCCGGCTTTTTAATAACGAGCCTAACCGAACCCGTTTGCATCACCCTATTTCGCCATCTCTTGGTCCATCACGTGCTGGAGAGGAGATCGCTTCTAGCGAGGCGGGCTCCAAGGGTGCGAAAGGAGCCTCGGAGAGTTTGGTGGGGTGTATGGCTCGGTGGCGGGGGGGACCCGAACTTCAGAGGACTTTGGCTCACCTGGCTGCCTCACGGCCTGGTGGAGGCCTCCCTTTCTGGACGACCTTGGAAGGGAAGCCCCTTTTCTACCGCAGGCAGCGCCGCGGCTCGTGGTGCACGCGCGGCGCATCACGGCCACGGCGGGAGAAGACGAGCCAGGTCGGAAACGAAGGGAAGCTGGAGGAAGCAGGATGCTCCTGTCTTTGTAGGGCTGCTGTCCGAGCCCCCTCTCAGCTCCGAATCTTCTACGGGTTCCGATCCTACTTGTAGCTGAGCGACTCGAGGTTTTTTGAATGTGTGCGACTGACAAGACTTGTAACTTGCGCTGAGTTTTGTATCAGCCGTCAAAAGAGCCGGAAGGCGAACCCGGAGCGCGGGTTCCCGCAGCCATGAGCTTGAACCAGGCTCGTCGGCGCTATGCTTTCACAGCCTTTTATTTCTCTTCCACCCCTTCTGGAGGCTTCCTTCGAGCACTTGGAGGAGGGCCGCTACGAGCTTGTGCTGGGCTGCGAGTTGGGTGCTTGCTCTGCGGAGGCCTTGTTGCGTGGGTGTGGGAATGACAGAAGCCTGGTTTAGTCTAGGGTTCAGGCTTAGGGTGTTGAGGGCGTTTAGGGAAGTTTAAATAGGTTTGTTTTTGGAGCCAGGTCAGGCGATGCCCTCACGATCGCTGTGGGAGACATGTCTGGGCGGACAATCTCGAGGCCAGGCGACCGCGCGCGCTCTGGGGAAGACATGATTCTGCCATTTAGCGTGCGTGGGCCCGGGCAGGAGCATGTCAGGTCAGAAGCCCACTGCCAAAAAGCACCGAGCACACACCCAGTTTCAAAGAGAGAATAGGGGAGAGGCGTGTCATGAGAGCATCCCCTTCTGCTTTGAGTTCTGAGGCACTGCCCCTGGCAGCCTCGTCAGTGTCCTCGTGCTCCCGTGGGGCCCCAGGGTCCTAGTTTATTCGAGGTGATGACGAGCTTGTGACATGGCGTTCTTCCGTTGTCGACGAGGTCTGTAGTTGGCAAGGGTGCGAGGATGAACTCCAGGCAACGCTCGACACAAGTCAGGATGATACTCATGTGTGCCAGGAGGAAGCGTACCCTGCAGGAGCACTTGCACGACTGTCCTGGGCGAGAGATCCCATGTCGGCACTGTGTGCGGCCCAGCACCGTGGCCTTTTTGGGCTTTGCCTGTGATCTGCCGCCTGCCCTTCTGTTAGGTGGCTTGGGCTGCTGGTGGGTGGGGCCTGGCAAGGTGCAAGATGCTCGGAAAGTTGGGGCTGCGCATGCTGCGTTTCATCGCCAGGACGAGGAGCGGCACTTGGAGGAGGACTGCCTCGACCCCGTCGCAGATGGCCGCAGAATCTTGCAAATGGCTGGCGTGCCAGCTGAGGTGAGGTCCAGCGGCTTCTGAACATCGTGCGCCCGCTCAACGGGCTGCTGAGCGAAGCCTGCCAGTGGCCTGGGGCTGGACCCACTCCAGCCTCCCTGACTCCAGCATCTGTCTGAGGCCCTGACTTCCGCAATCCGGAAGTCGTTCGCTTGCAGGCCGAAACTTAGAAGGGCTTGGAAGGGCTTGGAAGGGCAGAGCTGAGCGTCGAGGCGAAAGCTGTGGCCTACCGACGCTCGGTCACTTGCCCAGCGAAGCGACGCGAAGTCGACAAGCGATGCCCTCAGAATGAGGTCTCCGCTCCCGGGGGGCCGTGGCGGGAGCATGGCCCTCAGACGTCTAAACAGTTTACGCATGCCTTCGCCCTTTGGCCGGCCGGTGCCGGCAAGTTTCGTTGGGTGCAGGTGGAAGACGCCCGGTCGCTGCTTCTCATGCCGAAAGCCGGTCGACCGCCGGGAACAAGGATGCCGAGAGCTATGGAGCATGGGACAGTTTAGGGCTTGGGGGTCCTGTTTTGCCGCAGCAGGACTGCAGAGCGATAGCGGCGAGCATCGACTGTGCTGGTCCTGTCTGTTCTGGCCTGAGTTCAAGGCGACTTTCCAGCATTCCCAAACATTCCCGGAAGTTGCCAAGGCCAAAACACGTTGATTGGCAGCACTTTAGAGATAACGCCTGACGCCGGAACAGTGGCGCAGCGGTCACGCCAGGGAAGACCCCATGGGCGATTTCCTAGCCAAAGATCATGGCGGCTCGGCAACCGAACGCGACATGAGGGGTGCACGTTTGCTCTGGTGGCCAAGATGGCCGGCAGTTGGGCGTGCATGTGCTGGGGCCAGAGTCAAAACGCCGAACGCAGCTCCCTTCCAGCATCATATGCTTGGCATGTTACATCATGACTCCCGGTGCGGGGTAGACACGATCGGCACGTGATTGAATCAGACGCAGCCTCTTTTTTGTCAACTTTAGCTTTGCCTGAGCCGAGTGGGCCCTGGTCGATCTTGCGTTCTGCAACCCGCTTTCCCGCATCGGCTCGGGTCGATGCCAAGGCACAGCCCCCGGCACGAGCAAGTCCCGTGTTTTGGTCTCCTAGGACCTTCCTACATGGAATCCATTTCTGGGTAACTTGATCGTGCTTCTTAGCTGTTGCACTGCGCACTTGAGTTAAGAGGAAAACGGCAAAGGAGAGTTTGGAATTGAGACGTGGTTCCGCTGGACGTGAGGAACCAAACCTTCTGCCCCATCAGTGACGAGACTCTCGGAGAGGTTCTTTGCGTGTGGCCGGCCAGCTTGTAGTGGCGGAGATCAGCTTGACTGTATCTCAAGCCAGGCCGTGGATGAGGCCTGCGTCTGCGCGAACTCTTCGCACATCCGGGAGCTTGCTGGAGCCTTTTGGGTATTTTCCAGCATCCTCGGTTCCTCAGCTGCCGTTGCTGGGCAGAGACAAGGCGAACGTGACAGTGGACGGCCTGGCGTGCTATGCTTGTGAGCCGCGGCGACCACCGGCTTGCACAGAGGCTGGATACATGGGGTCCAGCTTGGCCGCATGGACATGGGGATGTTCAAGCGCTTGACAGGCAAATGACCAGTGCACGCCCGAGGCGTGTGAGTGTGGCAACCCCTTGACCCACGCAAGCCCGTCATGTTGCGGAGATTGTTACTGAGATGTTGTCAGATGCCTTTTACTTTTGCTGTGGGTGGGAAGACTCGGGCTTGGGGGATGGTCCGGTGCTCGCAGCCTCGCCAGGTGAAGCGGGATGCGACCACGGTGGACGGGAGTCCATGCCACTACTGTCCAGTCCCGAGATGTCCCAAGATGTCCCAACGTCTCGATGCCGGCATCTCTCCTTTGGCCCAGGCGAGCCAATCGGGGGCATGGCCAGCATCGGACGGCAGCTGTCCCGAAGGGCTGTCCTGGTTCCTGGTCCCCGCTTCGCTTCTCGGCAACCGAGGCCCGAGTTCTTCATGGTGCTCATGGTGCTGGCCTTGATCGCCATGTGGCAGCTCCTGGGAAGGCTGGCCAAGCCACCATCTAGGAAGGCTATGCACCTCTATGCAACTCCCCCTTGCACCGCAATACATGGACGCGATACGGAAGTGGTTTCGAATCGGCTGCACGTGGTGAGCACTCGCGGCTTCCAAGTCGAGCAGTTTAGGAGTGCCGTCGCAGCCTTCGAATCGGCGCTCAGCAGTCCGACAGAAGCATTCACGTGGGAATGGTGGATGTGCCGAAGTGTTGTTCAGACTGCGCCACACCTGGAAAGCCCGGATCAGTCATGAAGCCTTGAACGGCACTTGTGGCATCTTGTGGCCAGGAAGCCTGTGTCGGGAAAAAGCAGTTTGCGGCTTTCTCGACGGCAGGCGGGAGAGACACGAGCTCATGGGTGCCGCAATTCTGAGCTGTGGGCCTGCTCAGGGTGACCGAAACCGAGCCATACGAGTACAACAGGAACCGCTGCGATTCTACGAAGAGGCCAAAGCCGCGCCCTGCTCCACTCGATACCATGACTGCACCGCCAGGTGATGTTCATGGTTGGAGACTTCTTCGATTTCGTCGTCCGGGGCTTGCGTGATCGAGGAGTCACAAGGGACCCAGTTTTCTTCGGGGAGCGAAGGTGGACGGTGCCTGGGAACTCTTTCGTGTGGACCTGGCCTCAGCCCTTTTTTTCTTGAGGTCCTGTAAGTACGACTCTACCCCTTTGTGATCAAAAGCAGGCGTGGGGTCTTCTCCAGCGCCTTGCGGCCTTCCTTAGCAGCGTGCGGAGCTCGAGACCGTGAAAAAGAAGGAGCCAGCTCTGCTCGTGCCGCAGCCGAACACGGAATCACCCACCCAGGCTTCACCACTGAAGACGGTGAACGCGATAAGGTCGTGCGGGCCCTGGGCTTCAGGGAGACAGTGAGGCAGAAGGGACCAAAACGTGCAAGCCTACGCTGCTGCTTCATCTGCCACTGCTGACTACTACTGCTACCACTGCTACTACTGCTGCTACTTCTACAGCCTTTACTGTAACAACCTTTACTGCTACCATTGCTATGCTCCTACTGCTACTCCGGCTCCTGCTCCTGCTACTACTGCTGCTGCTACTACTACTGCTGCTACTACTACTACTACTACGACTACTACTACTACGACTACTACTACTACTACTACTACTGCTGCTCCTGCTACATCCTTCGAAGCCGCCCAAATTGGGGTTTTTGGCCTGTTACCAGGCTTCCTCAGCCCCTCCAAACGGGCTTTTTGGCTTTTTGCCACCCCGTCTGGGCTCCCGCAAAACAGTGCAAAAAGCTCTTATTTTGGCAAATTTGGAGGTTTTTGGGTTATTTTGGCAATTTTGGAGGTTTTTGGGAATCCCAAAATGGTCAAAAATCACAAAAATCTGCGATTTTTGGTGAATCCGCAAAATAGGCCAAACAACCAGGTTTTTGGGAAGCCCAAAAAGGTCCAAAATCACGAAAGTCTGCAATTTTTTGCTTTCCGGCATCCGCAAAATAGGTCAAAAAGGCCTTATCTTTGCCACGCTGGAGGTTTTTGGGAAGCCCAAAATGGTCCAAAACCACGAAAGTTTGCAAATTCAGGTTTTCCGGAATCGGCAAAACAAGCCAAAAACAGGCCCTTATTTTGGCAATTTTTAAGGATTTTGGGAAGCCCAATATGGTCAAAATTCACGAAAAACTGCAATTTTGGGTTTTTCGGAATCCGCAAAATAAAACGCCCTTATGTTGGCCGTTTTGAAGGATTTTGGGAAGCCCAAAATGGTCAAACATCACGAAAATCTGCAATGTTGCGCTTTCCGGCGTCCGCAAAATAGGCCAAAAAGCCCTTATGGCGGCCATTTTGGACGTTTTGGGTGGTCAAAAATCACGAAAATCTGCGATTTTGGGTTTTCCGCAATCCGCAAATACGCAAAAAACACCCTTTTGGTGGTTTTTGGTGGAAGAAGTCGAAAATGAGGAAAATCTGCAATTTTGGGCTTTCCGGAATCCGCAAAATAGGCAAAAACCCTTATTTTGGCCAATTTGGAGGTTTTGGGGATCCTAAAATGGTCAGAAACCACAAAAATCCGCGATTTTGTCGCCACCGCCACTGCCAATGCCACTACCACTCCTCCTACTCCTTTGCTGCTCCTGCTGCTCCTGCTCCACTGGCTCTGCTGATGCATTGCGGTCACCCTTTCCGAAGCATAGTCAACTGCAAGACTGCTAGACTTGCCAGGTTCATCCGACCAGCGAAGGACGACCTTGACTGGGACGTGGTGGCCACCCAGAGGGAAGCGAAGCGGCCACTGCGGAGACGACTCGAGGCCTCCGTCCTGCGAGGAAAACTGCGAGGTTGAATCAGGAAGCATCCCGAAACCCCTGGGTCAGGTATACATCCCAAAAGCAAAAGCACACCTCTGGGAAACCCCTAAGGCCCTGGAGCCCCAGCGGCCCAATCTTGTCTGTTGGCACCAGGCCCCGACAGCTGACTCTGCAGCTGGCAGTGCGACTGCAGGCTATGGACACGAAGGTCTTGAGTAGATGAGCTTAAGAGGTCTCGTCTAGGCTTTCAGGTGGTTTCGTGTGCAAGAGACTTCAAGCACTGCTTCTGCCCGACAGCCGTGGGTGTCAGAAGCCCTAAAAGGCCCCAGAGGTCCTAGCAGCGCCCTTCTTCGGACCCTTGCTTTTTGTAGGCCTCGCGCCGGTGCGGCCATCCGCTCAAAAGGCGCCAGTACCCCGGCCGGAGAAGGCAGCCGAAGGGCTTGACTACAACGTGTCAGGAGGTATACGAGCGAGCTGTTTATGGCAACTTCTCTCTTCTTCCTCCTTCCGCGTGCATGGACATGTTCGACCTCACTCAACGTTTCGGGGTTCCCAGATCACTGAAGAAAGAAAGGTTGTTGCAGCCACGGTTCCCCGAACCATGTCGATGAGCAAGCAGCTGTTCTTCTTCCTCTTTTGCGAGCTTTTTCCTGGAAACCTCGGCCCGGAGGGGGGCTGTGGCGCATAGAGACAGCATCGGATTGGAAGTCTTGGGTGCACCTCTGACGTTTCCTTTCCTCACCACCACCTGTTGCAGCTTTGGATGTCTAAGCCTACCACAAATCAACCTGTATAGAACTCGTGTTACAAAGCCCTGATGAAACTCGCCCTAGCACTCTTTCTTCCGTCACAGCCGGGACGTTTTGCTTCGCAATTCCTCTGCTGTCAGCAGAATCTCTAGAAGTTCTGTCAGTCTCGCAGAGATGCTGAAGCCGGAAGCTGTGCGCAGGCTCCCGAGCGGAAGCTTTCGAACACAAGCACGGGAGTCAGCTGGGGCTCAGGCGCGGCTCTTTTCAAACTTGCCCGGATATTGAGGCACCGCATCGAAGGCGACGGAGCAACAGGAGAAGGCCCCCCCGCGGCCGCATGTAGAAGGCATGCCATGCAGTGCGCGGACGTCGCGCGTTATCCGCAGGCGAAGAAGGTCGCCGAGAAGGTCTCCGAGAAGTCGGAGAAGGTCTCGGAGCCCAAACCGAAGAGGAAGGTGGAGCGTCAGGCGTGGAGAGCGGCTTTAGGTTCGGTGAAAGGAGCTACTAATAAGCTCTTTGCAGGCAGAGACCCGTGCTCCAAACGGCCGGGCGCCGGGAGAGCATCGTGTTGGCATAAAATTGCCAAACCAAAAGCATTCAGAAAGCCGAGGCGCCACGAAGGCGCCACCTGCAGAGCCGGTGGAAGGTCTTAGAGAAGCCAAGGTTCCGGAGTTGCTGCGAGTTTCCAACGTCGGATCTCCGGGGGGGGCGAATGGGAGTGTGCACGGCAGGCGAATGAGAAGGCACGAAGCCGCCGGCTCAAAGAGGGGAGACGTCGCCGCGTGCGCAGGCTTCTGGCGTGTGTTGGCATCCGAGGACCGGGACCCAAAGCGAAGCTTTGTCCCCCCAAGGCCGCGCGACGGCTCGGGGCGGCTCGGGCTCAGCGGTTCCTCTCTGCGCTTTTTGGCCGCAACCCCGGCGCCGGCAGGTTCTCGAAGAGAGGGGCCCGGGCCAAGATGGTCCGGCAGAGCTAGGCCGGGGAGCTGGAAGCCACAATAAAGGACTCAGAAAGCACCTGACCTCTTCGACAGGCAAAGAGGCTACGGCTAGTCTTAAAGTTGACAGTCAAGAGGCGCAAGAGGCGCATGGGGCACGTCTCTCCTGTTTCGGCGACATGCGCCTGATGAAGTTTCAGGTGGCGGAGACATGCACTTCATGTGCGCAAACGGGATTGCAGTCAGATCCTCTTCCCTTAGCTCTTGCCTCGACTCAGAGGGGTCGAGTCTGCTTAGGTCCGATCTTCCAAAAGACGTGCATTTTGAACTGTGCCGGGCTGAGCGTCCCACAAGAGACGGGGCACGGACGGGGAGAAGAGAAAAGCTCCCGTGCAGGCCTTCCCCGTCTCCGCTATACAAGGCAGCAATCGCCGCCGGGTGCCCAGGGACTGGGTGTTGTGTGTGGAGTAGGAGCGACTGTGTTTCCAAGTGTGGGGCCCTTCACGTGCTTTAAAAGTGAGTCTTTCAAGAGCTGAGGTTATCAAGGCAAGTGCTGTTGAAGCCGCCGTAGAGGTTGAAGGGAAAAGTTTCATGCAGTCGCGACCTCAGGATGTTGCGTCCAGTGGAAGATTAGTCCAAGCGAGCCCTGCGAGCTCGGCCGCCACAAGACTTGGGTGGGATGCATGCTCTGCTCTTCACTTGCTACTAGCGAGGAGCAAGATGCCCCACCCCGCAACCAAACCATGCATAGCTCAGAACTAATGCTGTGCTTGAATATACATCTAAATACCGGTAAATATGGAGGGAAAGAGCGAGGGAGAGCAACCCTGTGAAAGAAATGGAGAGCAGACCGAAGAACATGTTCTCACAACCCCTTCAATGCACCAGAACGGAGGGCCCTGGTGGCCCCGGGGTTTCGCGCATCCCGACCAAGTTGGAAGAAGATAGCACCTGGTGGCGGTCGAGCTTAGCTCGCTCCCTATGCTGGAGAAGAGGTGAAGTATCTACATGAATGTTACATGTTGTGTCTTAGATTCACTTAGATACTAGATACCGGATGTCTCATGATATGTGCGTGTGTGTGTGTATGTATGTATGTATGTATGTATGTATGTATGTATGTATGTATGTATGTATGTATGTATGTATATGTATATGTATCTACATCAGGCAGACAGGTCCCAAGAGCGAGGACAACACAACGCAGTACTGGCCAGTATGCCGATGTCATACATCCTCGCCGAGAACGCACATATGGTGTCTGTTCACGAGGCTGTGAGGATGTAGGGGGCTTTGGCTTCGGGATTGTTTCTGCGTTCCAGACAACCCAGGTTCCAGGAAGGTTGGCTTTGTGTTTTTGGTGGAAAGTCGGAGATTGTAGTTGTGACAAGTTTTGACTTAATTCGGAAAATGTCAGCGCCTGATGCTGCTTGGTCCCTTAGCAGATTCGTGGTGTCACTGCTGGTCTTCTTTGTCTCCGTGTGCCAGGTTTTGCCGAAGCAGTCGTGGATCTGTCGCTTTTGTCCACTCTTAGAGTTTCGGACTGCGCCCTGCTTGCAGTGCATTCACGTGGTAACGAGAGCATTCGAAGGCTTTAGCTGAGGGGTCAGTCAATAGAGTGTCTTCATGCCAGAAGAACCAGAGGCCAAGCTGTATGGAAAATGCCGGGACAAGCACGGAATGTAGTATGCAGCGATGCGAGAAGACAGTCAAGAAATGAAATCGCATTGCAGAATACGCTAGTGCCGGATGTCCAGGCTTTGTTGGTGTTGCAGACTTCAGGATTCAGGGAAGCGATGTGTCATGCTTATGTGACCAACATGGCAAAGTTCCGCTGCCATTGTACCTTGCTCCCGAGGTCGACAACTACAGTGATGCTAGAGGACGCATCTTGCGGAAAGCTTGCACGAAGTCTTAGACGTCGTGGCAAGCATCGAATCGAGCTGCTTGAAGAGTTCACCGTACCATCACTTCAAACATGGCCAGGAGTTTGAAGGTTCCACGGAGGGCAGCATTGCTCCAAACGACGACGACACGGCCCAGACTGAGAGCGAGGCCGGGATTTTCCTTCTTGAACGGACGTTTTTCGGTAGTTGACTGCATTACATCGCCGCTGAGACTCGCACCTCCTGAGCTCTCGGAGTCCAGACCGGAGAAATCGACATGATCCTGTCCAGGACTGCGACAACCGCGGATCCTTGAGGCTCGTCCTCCCTTCGAAGTTTAGTGTCGCTGTGTTGGGTCGGGACGGGAGTCTGGGACGCTTCGAGCATTTGATCCCCGAGCTTTTTAAGCTTGCGGAAAGCTGAGGGCGAATACTGCAGCTGCTGCGGCCGCCATCCTTGCTGTTGTGCCCTCAGAGCTTAGAGTTGTTGCTTTCGAATTGTGCGAAGACTTCAGCTTACCGCCGAGGGATGTCTTAGCAAAGACGAGGTCTAGTGAACAAGAAGCCACCGCTATGCATCTGACAATGCCACCTGAAACGTGTCTTGCCTGAGGCGGCTACTGACAAGCGAGCTGCAGCACTTGAGCTGCTCGATGCCATGCCCCTACAATCTGCGAAGGGCGTGTGGAGTTTGGGATTCCTGCAATGCCCGAGGCTGCTGCCATGCCGACCATCGAAGTGCGGACGTTCCTCTCTGAGCCTGACATGGAGGCCCCCATCCTCCCAGCATCTCCCACGCCGCCTCTTTTTTTTGGGCCCTTGCGACTTCCAGGCTCCCGTCATGAGGAGAACAGTGAGCGACAGCGACCTCGCGCGCGTGCGGCCGAGCTTCTGTGGCAGCGGACTGCCCCACCGCCACGGCAGCATCGTTGCGACTCTTCACTCTTGAATGCCCTGGCCCTGGCTGCCAAGTCTACTGCTGAGCCGACCTGAGCGGTCGTCGTGTGAGATGGAAGTTGGGTTGCCTAAAGCGGCACTCAGTCAGCGAAGTGTAAGCGGCAGTGTGCTTGCTTCGGACCCTGAGAGTCTTTCGGCGAGGGCGCCCGGCCCCGTAATCTCCTCCGCAAAGCTGCCGCAAACTTCGCTGAGTTCCTGCCAGCACGATGCCCTATGCGCACACATCCCCTGTGCATCTTAAGCTCGATTTGCTCCATTTGGGCAAGGCAACCTTTGTCCAATTGGGTCATATAACACGTCGGCACCTTCAAGAGTGGAGCCCGAACTGGCTTCACTATGCAGCTCGGCTGCAACTTCCTGAAATTGTGGTAGGGTCTTCCTGCCACCGGCCTTTCCAGTGAAGTCTAGGTGCGAAAGCTACGCTGAAGGAGGTGATCAGCATCGCTGGCCCTCGTAGTTGAGAATCATAATCCAGGACTTTTGCCATAAAACACAAAAAACGGAAGATGACCGCAGAAGTTGTGGCCCGCTGTTCAGTTTTGCCTCACTGTGCGGGAGTTCGATGCATTTCCAAGAGTCTTTACCCAAGTTGGCTTCCTTGGTGGTTTGGCGAAACTCCCTCCGTGGCGCACAGATTCTTTCCTACGTGAGAATTTCAAGGCGTTGCGCGCGGCAGTGTTTCGGCGGTCATTTCTCCCCGGATCCTTGGCGAGTTACTTGCGGGAGCGGGAATCAATCGCAGGTGCCCTAAAGAGAAACGGGGCACAGAGCCCGAAGCCCCCAAAGGGCCCTCTAGACTCTAGGCCCTAGGGACTCTCGCACCTTCCGCCCCCCGTCCTTCCGTCCTTCGGCTGGCGACTCCTTGAGTCATGCGGTGCGAGCCCATCTTCAGAGCAGCCGATGTCCGAACCTGAGCAGGGTTGGCTCTTTGAAACCATTCCTTGCTAAAGGAGCGAAGCATGCCGCCTTTGCAGCAGAGAGCAACAAAAAGCCCCGGCAGCTCCCGGAAAGCGCATCATGAAGCGTCTGCCTGGGGTCCCTTGTTGGAGGCTCGCCTTTGAAGCCTTCTCTCAAGCAGAAGGCTGTAGCAGAGAACAGTCTGCAATGTGTAGAGATTTTCCAAAACTAGATCGTTTTCCGTGCGCATGTTGTCTGGAGGACGCATGTGACAAGGAGACATTGCAGCATACGAACTTCCCTCCACTTCCATGTTCGTCCTCAATTGCTGCGCAGCTTCAAGAGCTGAGAAGGCGTCCAGTTCTGGGGCTACCTCAACCCCTGAACTCCTAATGAGTCCTAATACCCCGAAACTCTGAACTAAAACCCTCGAGTCCTAGAGCCTGTGCGGAGGCCAAGGAGAGTGTCTTTGACAAGTTGCTCCTGGATGGCTTCTCTCAAGTTGCAAGCAGGGGCCTGCTGTGCCGCACCCAGCTCCCAAAGCCCCGAAGCCCCAAAGCCCCCAAAGCTATAAACCGCTCATCCCCTCATGGAGCCGTTACACCGTCCTACACCCTAAACCCCTAAACCCTCGACCTTAACTGCTAGGCGGCAAAAGGTGCTTTAAAAACAACTTAAACCCTAGACCCCAAACCCTAAACCCTACACCCCAAGAGGCGAAACCCACCGCAAGATCTTCTGAAAGTAAGGCGCTCGCAGACCTCGAGCATCGTTCGCCGGACTGTGGAGGTGCCCCTTTTAACCCTTGCAAAGAGCCCCCTTCCGATGTCCTTTGTCGGGTTTTTCGGGTTTAGGGGGTTTAGGGTTTAGGGCTTTTTGTAGGGAGGGTTTCGGTTTAGGGTTTAGGCTTTCTTGTGTTGGTTTAGGGTTTAGGGTTGATTGTAGGGGTTTAGGGTTTAGGGATTTAAGGGTCCCGATCCAATCAGGAAGAGAGAGAGAGAGAGAGAGAGACAGGGAGTTTGATGTCGGCCAAGTTTAAAGAGTGCAGGGGCTGCATCGTGGCAGCCTACGGTTGGCTCTCCATGTGGAGTTGGAAACGGCTTGTGACAGATGCTTGTGTTCGACCCACGATTGCCGTGAAGCCTTAGTCCCCCTCCAGCTGACAACAAGTTCGTACTGTTGCTGACTTTAGAGGTTTGGACACGGGCTGCCTGAGAGTGCTGACATACAGGTCACCGTGAGGGGCAATCTCAAACGTCTCTTGGCAGGGGAATCTCGGGCTGGTTCTGTCGCACTCCCCGGATCATTTCGCGAAGAAGCGGGAAATGACTCGTCGGGCCCCAGTGGTGTATCATGAGGGAAGCTTTCTCATGATGTTGCCTTGCCAGGATATCGCATGATAGCACACGCACAGTTCGAGCTCCTAGTTAAAGCCATCTTAATTTGGTGCGGTCTGTGTTTCCAGGGTGTACGGGCTGAGGGTTCAGGGATAGGGATCGGATAGGGCGGAGTTTGTCACGCTTGTTCGGTTGTGTTTAGGGTCTGGCGTTCAGCTTTTGTTGCGGAGCGCACGAATTTTGAGTCCAGGACCAGCCACTCTCTAGACTCCTAGCCACTAACTGAGTATGTACTTTTTGTAGTGCGTGTAGCAAGATTCGTTTGAATTGACCAGCCACAGTGGCGATCCGCGCCCTCGCAACTTCAGGTGGCGACAAGGAGGTGGTGATGGATGCTGATCCGGAGGCCTTGAAGGGCTGACGTGATGTTTTTTTTTTCCTGCTCTTACGACTCCGCACCTCCAGAGGCCAAACACATAAGACAATCAGACGAGTGAGAGAAGTGATGGTAATGAAGCAGCCAAGACCCACAGCAGCAGCAGCAGCGGCAGCAGCGGCAGCAGCAGCGGCAGCAGCAACCAGCAACAGCAAGCAGCAACGGCAAACAGCAACAGAAAACAGCAACCAGCAACAGCAAGCAGCAACCAGCAACAGCAAGCAGCAACAGCAAACAGCAACAGCAAGCAGCAACGGCAAACAGCAACAGCAAACAGCAAACAGCAAACAGCAACCAGCAACAGCAAGCAGCAACGGCAAACAGCAATCAGCCAGCAGCAAACAGCAAACAACAAACAGCAAACAGAAGCAGCAAACGGCAGACAGCTAACGGCAATCAGCAAGCAGCAAACAGCAACAGCAAGCAGCAATCGGCAGACAGCAAACGCCAGACAGCAACGGCAAACAGCAACAGCAAACAGCAAACAGCAAACAGCAATAGCAAACAGCTTCAGCAAGCAGCAAACAGCAACAGCACCAGCCACAGCACCAGCACCAGCACCAGCACCAGCATCAGCAATAGCAACAACATCAGCAGTACCAGCAGCAGTACCAGCAATAGCAACAACACGAGCAGTACCAGCAGCAGTACCAGCAGCAGCACCAGCAGCAGCAGCAGCACAAGCAGCAGCACCATAAGCACCACCAGCAGCCAGCAGCCGCAGCCGCAGGGCTGTGCCAGCAGCATTTGATAGCTGGGGGATCATGATCATGATCATCATCAGCACCATCATCAGCAGCATCAGCATCATCAGCATCATCAGCATCATCAGCATCAGCGGCATAAGCATCGTCAGCATCAGCAGCATCATCAAGATCATCATCATCATCATCATCATGATCATCATCATCATCATCGTCGTCGTCGTCATCATCATCGCTGTCCTCAGTACTTTCAGCATAGAGTTCCCTGGCCTCCTCTGATGCTTCTCAGGCATTCAATTTCAACAAGGTCCCTTCGGAGGAGCTCGTTGGGGTGCCTCGCCGTCCTTGGTGGCCCGATCTTTGACATGTCTCCTAGCTTCGCCAGCTCTGAGGTCGAGGACTCTTCGGAGTTTGCAGTGAGTGCAGCGGCCACAGAGTGCGAAAGCGGCGGATGTTGCGATGCAGCTCGGGTCCCCCAGGTCCTCGCATGCGGCTCCCCGCTAGCGATCGGTCACATGCCGCGGGCCGAGGGGAGCCGGAGCCCGAGCTTTTTCGGCGAGCTCCGGGGAGCTGAGGTTGTTGGTGCCGCGGAGGGATGCGGCTGCTCCACAGGCCGAGGGGGGGAGCGGTCTCACCCTAGCCGTGGACGGGTAGATGTCGGCAGGTGCTGACGACGGAGCTCCTGCGATGCGGGCTGGACCTCGTCGGCAAGTCTTGGAGGAGAGACTTCCGGCTCCTCTTCAACTCAATGCACTGCTCTCAGATCTAGAGCTCTCGAAGAGAGTTTCGTGACGGGCCTCTGCGAGTTTTGAGGCTGGGCTTTGCTTCGGTGAACCACTTCCACTACCATGGCCTCTACTTGGAGTACTGTGGCTTTAGTCAAAGGCTCGCAGAAGGGCTGTTGTTCGCTGAGCTCATCTGATGACCTGCGGAAGAGGCAATTCCCTGTGGAGCGCGTGGAGCGTTCCACCGTGGGCGGTGGCAGAACATCCGGTCCGGAGCGGTGGCAGCACCAGCTAGAGCATGGTTGATCGTATGGCATGGAAGGCAAGCTCTGTGTTGAGCTCCTGGCAGAGTCACAGTGGTACTGTCGGGGATTTGCACCGACCTCAGCCAAAACGTTGACGGGACGAGACCAGGTCGTGCCTAGAACCCGCCCCCAGGTTCTGACAGCTGGCTCTGCCATCGGCGCAGCCGGCGACCCCCCACCGGCAGACCTCGAGGTAGCGAGCGTGCAGATGTGTGCAGTGTATGGGTGCAATCTGGCCTTGAGGCCTTGGCCTCTTTCGCCGGAAACGTGATCGGACTTTTGCAGTCGAGGAGCTCGATCAAATGCAAGCTCTTTGACTACACAACTCGCTTCATGGCAGGAATATCCCTCACAACGCCTGGGCCGTAGCTGCCGGTCACAGCCTCGCCCGCCAGCCTATGGGGGTGTTGAGGTCATGATCGCGCCATACCAGGGCGAGCGGAAGTCAAGGCTCGCTTGGCACGACTCTCACATCTTTTTCCCTCAGCCTGAAGTCTGACCAAACCTGCTGCTCGCGCCGCCGCTTCAAACCCGCAAGTGACCCTCAGGGACTATGGGGACATTTTTGCGGAAGAGACCTGGATGCCCCTGGCAGCATCGCCCGAGGCCAGCCCAGCCGGACGGTAATGCCTGTTTTTATTGGGTGGCAGCCATGCAATGACCACAGTCGACACAACAATAGCAATGATCTTGATTGTCCCTGTCGTCATCATCATCATCATCATCATAATCATCGCGGTGTTCTGCCGTTAACTTGTCATGATGGCATCTAGTCCTCGTCGTCGTGAGCAGGAGATGTACAACCGTGCAGTGCGAATCCATGTTGACGATTGTGCAGCCAGCGCATCAAGAACACACATTGGGGGGGTGGTGGTGGTGGTGGTGGTGGTGGTGGTGGTGGTGATGGTGGTGGTGTCGTTGCAGTTACTGCCGTTGATGCTGTTGCTCGTGTGGCTCCTGTTGCTCCTGTTGGTGTTGGTGGTGTTGCTGTTGCTGCTGCTGTTGCTGTTGCTGTTGTTGTTGTTGTTGTTGTCGTCCAGGACACGCAAAAATCTGCAACAAGAAGCAGAGCATTGCGAAGCAACCTCATCCAACAACCAGGAAGTTCTGTTAATGTCATTGACTGAATTATGTTTAGTTACAAGGGCTGCGAAGGTTCTTCGGCCACCAGAGGGTCGGTGAGTGTCATCAACTGTACCAGCCGTGTTCTTCTGCTCGGACTTCCCTAGACGCACCACGGAAAGTGTGATGGAGACCCATGGCCTTTGTGGAGCAGAGTAACACGTTCCGCATCTTTGAAGCAGGCACGCCAATTTGCTTCTTTTTGCTTCTGGTTGTGAGCTAGTTCTGCTGTCATCTTCTTCACCTTCGTTTGGGTGCCGGTTCTGAAGCTCGTTGCTGTTGTAGCTGCTGCTGCTGCTGCTGCCTGTGTTTCAACTGGTGAAATTTCCCAGACTCAGCGAGGTCTACATCTTCCCCAGGCGGCCGGAGGGCAAGCTCAGATCCTTGCAGGAACATGTGAGAACTGAAGCGGCTGAAGCGATGTAAGTATGACAATGAAGCTTGCTGCTTGACAAGTCTTGAGCCGTTCGATGATTGAAGTCTTATCTGTGCTTCTTATGCTGATACGAGGGATGACACCACAACAAGCGAGAGCTGTTGTTGGCCAATTTTGTTATCTGCTGCTTCTCCTTTTCGTCCTCGTCCTTATCGTGCTCTTCCTACTGTCCAAGTACTGGTACAGCCACTGTGTCATTATTCTGTGTCGTCTGCGCACGAGGACTTCATACTCGAATGGATCCTCGTGGTATTCTCGGCTGCGGCTGCTGGTGCTACCACTAACGACTAACACTACGGTCGTGACCACGGCTGCGACTGCGACTACGACTAACTATCGCTATCACCACTGCCACCGCTGCCGTTACAGCTACTACGGCTACCGCTGCTGCTGCTGCTGCTGCTGCTGCTGCTGCCGCTGCCAGTACCGCTACGACGACTACTGCTACCGTTTGCCTACCTACTTCTTCTCCACAGATCCTGCTCTTGACTTCCCTCCTACTTCTCGTACTCCTCCTCCTAGATTCTAGCCGCAGGCCCATTGCAAAATTCAGTTTGAAAGGAATGTGTTGCGACCAATGTGGACCCCAACCCCCCCCAAGCCAGCCTTCGACCCCCGTCCTCTGACCCTGTTTGTTGGAGTTTGCAACCTCGACGCGGAAGACGTTTCTGAAGCAAAAGCAGTAGGATAGTCGGGAAAGACCGAAAAAAAGAGCCACAGAACAGAGACGCAGCTGGGAAGCTGGAGACCAAGCTACTGCTACTGTCATTGGGCTTTGTCAACTCGTATTTCTGTTTAGGGTTTGGAGTTTGCGAATTTAGGGTTTAGGTGATAGCCAGCAGCGTCTGCTTTTGGGGCTTGGGGTACTAGTTCCAGTATTATAGCAGTGCAGGAGGAGTCGCAGTGGTTGCTATGTTGCTGCTTTGCCTACTGCGCGGCTGCCTCTATTGCTCTGCAGCTGCTGCTTGTGGTACTTGCCTGACACATGGTCTGAGGCCTGTTTCATCATGTTACAAATCGCGGTCAGAATCACAGCAGCAGGGCATGTCTAGTTGAGACTGGGCTGGCTGAGGAGAGGATAGTGGCCTCAATGCTGCAATCTGCGAGATCTCGGGGCTAATCATGTGCCATGATGCCGGGTGCCCATCTCCTGATCCTGACATGTCAACCGACGCTCCATCAATACGGAGGATGCAATATTCCTGCTTTCAGGAAGACCGTTTCCAGCAATTTGATGAGGATAAGGTTTCGAACCTCTTCAAGGAGGACGCTGAAGTTTGTTGCCAAAGCTTCAAGCACTCTCGCTCTCACACCTGCATGGCTCTTCCAGGATGTGTCGCTTTCTGGCGACGACTTCGATGATCTAATTTGCAAGGCCGCTCATCTGGGTCCTGTTTGAGAACGTTTTCTCTGTAGTCCAAGCTATGACAGGTGGCGTGGATGGTTTCTTGAGAAGGCGGTTTTCCGCGTGCAGCCCCCCGCCTTTGAATAGGGGGCTGTCCTCGCGGACTTCCCCCAAGATGTCCTCGCCGAAATCGAGGTGATTGATTGCATTGCCGTGCATGCGCAAAAAGGGACCTCCGACACCCAGTGTCCAGGCAACTTGCATCCGGATCGTGGGACGTTTGTTTTTCAGCAGGCTCTTGAGCTTTGATGCCGCATCCCTCAGCACACTTCGAAGACCATCGCACCACACAAATGACAACACAAGAACCATGCAGACCACAGGAACAAAACAACAACACACGGTGGAGCCTCCAGGGCTATTCGACATGGCAGGCACAGGCCTCCAGCCTGGGTGGAGCCATCTCCCATAAGGAAGTTTCAGCCGGGTGCCGTTCGTTGAGGGTTTAGCACTGGAGTTGACATCATCACACTCATCGGTTACATGAGTGTCTAGGCTAGAAGCCAACCTTTGCGACAGGTGGCGATTCAGGTTCGCCCGCAGCGGTCTCCTGAGCTTCCAAGCTTCCCTGCGTGCTGGTTTTGGGAGTGCCTGGTTCGCAATGTCTGCGTTGTGGCATTAAGGCCAGCGGCAAGTGGCGAATACTTGCAGGAGCCACCGACTCAAGCGAAAGACAGCGGCAGCGATCTCGACAGGTCTACACTCTACACTAGAATGGTCGCGTCGGAAACGTCCAAGTATCTTCTGCAGCCGCCGAAAAACTTGGCTTGCTTGTGTCAGACCTTGCTGTCTTAAGCTGGAGGTCAGCGTCGTCTCAACCTCTGTCGCACTGTACGTTCGGTGCCGCACCTGTGTTTCGTGCTTCCTCAAGCTAAATGCAGGCCCTCCCCGCAAACCGTACCAGGTTTCATCACCTTCTCACAGTCGCGAGCTTGCGTAGGACCGGGCTAACTTGCGATGTCCTCCCTCCCTCCCTCTGCAGCTCCCGCTCCCTCTCCCTCTCCCTCCCTCTCCCTTCTCCGCTCCCTCCTTCTCTCCTTCTCGCTCTCTTCGCGTTAGGTTTATACAAGCGCACACATGTGATGTACATGTGGACAGACAGGTATGCACGCCTGCAGATACATAAACCCGATGCAGATGCAGATGCTCCGTACGCCTGTACTTATGTGCATCATATACAAATACTATAGTCAGTTTACATATGTGTACACGCATATATGACTTATACACATGCATGTCCATACAAATATACATAGGCATGCACATACCCATACAGTTGCCTATACTAATATGCATATAATACACATAGTTAAGTGACTGAATCTTTCCAGGTAGTACACCTGCACATGTACATATGTTGCACACACTCGCAAGCGCGGAAACAGCAAGAGACTGAGACACACAGACAGGCAGACAGGCAGCAGCGCGCACACGCACGCATGCACGCACGCACGCTCGCTCGCTCGCTCGCGCGCTCGCGCGCACGCACGCACGCACGCACGCACGCACGCACGCACGCACGCACGCACGCACGCACGCACGCAAGCACGCATGCACGCACGCACGCACGCACGCAAGTGCAATCCTCCCTCTGCTTGACTTGTTTCTGCAAGATTCTTAATGACAGAGGTGACAATGTCAGCCACTGGGGCAGTTGTGGGGTTCTAGGCTTAGCCCCAAGCCATGACGTTGCAGAAAGCACTAGCATACGACACTTGCAAAAAGACTGGCAGGTACGCTGGGTTGATCAGACCCAGTATCAGCCGTGGCATAGCCCTCTTCTTCGTTGGGCAACCAGCTATGCTCACGGGGTTGCCCCCTTGCAATATACAAAAGAGTATGCTTGCTGGCTGTTGGTAACAGAGTTCCCCACATACACCCACACACACACACACACCCGCACACAAACACACACACACACACACAAGCACACACACACACACAAGCACACCACCAGCGCCAACATCAGCAGCAGCAGCAGCAGCACAAGCAGCAGCACTACCAGCAGCACCACCAGCAACCAGCAGCAGCAGCAGCAGCAGCAGCAGCAGCAGCAACTGCAACAGCTGCGGCAACAGCAACAGCACCACCACCAACAGCAACAGCAACAGCACCAACGCCACCACCAACAACAACAGCAACAGCAACGGCAACATCAAACCAACAGCACCACAACACCACAACGCCCCAACAACAGCAACAGCAACATCAAAACCAACAGCACCACAAGACCACAACGCCCCAACAACATCAACAACGCCAAAAACACCAACAACACCAACACCACCAACACCACCAACACCACCAACACCACCAACACCACCAACACCACCAACAACCCAAACACAACCGACAACACCAACAACACCAACAACCCAAACACAACCGACAACACCAACAACACCACCACCACCAACAACCATTAAAGGATGGAAAGGTTCAAAAATCTTGAGGAAACCCGTTCGACATCAACCATGTCGTTGGAACGTCTATCTGCCAGACTGTCGGCTTTGCGGCGCGATTGCCGACTTCAGTCAGAACTGAGATCCTCCGTCCAAGCCAACAAGGAGGTGTACACTGACTGCCAGAACTGGCTTCCGAAGAGTTTCAACAGAATGCACCTGCACAACAGCTGTTGAAATGCGCAACAAGTAAGTACGCTGATCACTCGTACGTCGGGATGATCAGTCCCGATATCCGCATTTGCCTTGGCCGCTTCGTTGGACCAGCGCTGGCAAAAAGCATGCAGGCTGTCCTCCGTGCTGAAATCGGCTTTCACTATGATTTCTGACGAAATCCTGTGTTAGAACAACGCGCCGGGTGTCATCGACCCGGCAGGACCCTGCAAGCAGAGGACAGTTAGATTACGTAGCTGTCATCGTGCAGCAACAGCAGCAGCAGCAGCAACGGCAACGGCAATTTTTTATGTATGGCTATGTGACTATATGTGTGTATGTGTGTCTATATATATATATGTATATGTATAATATACATATATAATTATGATGTATATATATATATACATACATAAATACATATGTATATATATATATATATGCATGTTTATGTATGTATGGCTATGTACATGTCCAGGTATGTCTGTGTATGTTTATGTATGTCTCTGTGTTTATGTGGATGGCTATGTATGTCTAGGTCTGTATGGTTAGTATATGTGTGCATTTGTATGTCTGTGCATGAAGATGTATGTAAATGTATAGGTGTGTGTATGTGTATGCATATTTGCATGCACACGAGCATATGTGTGTGTGTGTGTGCAGGTACCTTGGGGGGGGCGGGGGCGTTCAGGGATGTGTAGGGGTTTCTGGTATTTGTAGTATGTGTATGTATGTGTGTGTGTGTGTTTGCATGTGTGTATATACATACATATATATATATGTGTGTGTGTGTATCTATGCCTATATGTACATGTGTATGTCTGCATGTATGAACGCATGTATGTAGCATGTACCGAAGAAAAACAGACCGTTCCGCAGATAGCTGGAGGATCGGCTGGATACATGGATGGATAGCAGCCGGGTGCATGCACATACAATATTCGCGGATGCAGTGCAGCAACTGCCCGAAAGACAAACCACACGCAGTACCGATCTCCTGGGTGTCTGCCGCATCCGACGAAGAGCTCAGTGAAGCACAGGAATCATGACTTCATCACGACGCTGGTGGATCAAAATCCAGTTCTAGCGCCGCTTTGCTACGCCCGGTGCCCGGATGGTAGGATGATGTTGGCTTGCAGTTGCAGTTTGACTATTCATCATTCCCTGTTCTTGCTTGGCCACTCGCTGAGATCGCAGTCCTGGTTGCAGTGATCGGGATCACCTGTCCAGGTTGGAGTGTTTAGATGCTGGCTTGCTCCGAAGAGCCCTGCTTCCACAGAGACTGCAGCTTTTCGGCCTGAGAGGTGCGACAATGCTCAGCTTCCTTGGCGGGGTCTTGTTCAAGCAGCTGCAATCCCAGACTTGAGGCAGCAGTTGCTGCAAGCAGAAGACACGTTGTCTCTCAGGCCCTACGCCAGCGCGTACGCATATTGTGGTTACATCGCAGGGCGCCGAGCCTTCGGCCTTGTAGGGCAGTTCTCAACTGCCTTCTCTGACACACTCAGATCGGTGCGACAATTTCATACTTTGTGACGACCTTCGTGTTGGGAGACTACATGTGCGCGTCCTCAAGAGGGCTTCAGCAGCCACAACACCCTTTCTCTCTTTGCAAAGGCGGAAGCGCCTGGCTGCCAACTCCCAGCTTTACCAGAAGTTCGAGGCTTGCAGGAATCATGAGCGCGACCTGCGGGGAGTTTTTTTGTACTCGACCAGGCCAACGTGCGTTGGAAGCTTAGCTGTGGACAGGAAGAGAGTAGAGTGTTTCGCTTCCGAGTGACGCCAGCGGACCCTGCCAGACCCAACAGGAAAACCCTTAACTTTAAGCCCTAAACCCTAAACCCCCCAAAGTGCTAGGGGGAAAAAGGTGCTTAAAAAAAAAACCCAAAGTCCGAGCAGGTCGCAATGCTTTCGCCTACCTCGTGGCCGCTCGCTACACAATGGAAGGAAGCCCAGAGATGCGGAGTTTGCCAACAAAAAAGGGGGCCCTTCCCCTTTCCTTCAATCGGTTTTTCAGAATCGAGGTCTTCCCATTTTTCTTCGTGAACGGTGCAGCTGCACTGGTAGGCGTTCGATGCAGGCGCCGGCTTTCCGGCCTTCCTTCGGCCTTTCAGGTAGAAGCTATGTGTTCCGGCTCAGGACCTTCATCGCTGCAACCTCTGTGAGTTGCATCCCCGGATCGGTGTAACCCCCGGTCTCTCCGAGAAGCCGTGAATGTCTCCTGCCCATAACCTCTGAGGTCATCTACACCACAGCCGGCGGCGCGCTGGCGAACTTGTTGCACAAGATGACCGACGATGAGGACTGGAGCAAGTTGCTGGAGAAGCTCCGACTTCCCGTCCCGCGATCATCAGGAGCTGGACAAGACACAGCTAATCTGGGCGGCACTCAGCGACCCGAACGTCAAAATATGCATGGCCGGTGTCACATGCGCCCTTATTGCCGGGTCCCCAACCAGAAAAGGACAGCAATGTGCTATCCCTGCCATCACAAAAGAGGAGTTTGCAGAGTGTTAATGTTCTGGTTTCTAGGTGGTTGCCATCATCCAGCTCACCCAGTCTGATGAAGAGAAGAAGGCATCAAAGGGTCCTGCTCTCAACATCCAGTCTCATGAGAACAGGGCTTTTAAGGCATATGCCTTTTCTCGCTCCGGTGAGGTGAGTAGTGCACCGGGAGCTTCTGGCCCTTCGGTGCTGCATAGAGTGAAGGGCCCTGAGGCCAAAGATCGGTGTCAGGTGACGGCAGGGGAACCGCGAAGCACAAAAGGCTGCTCGGTTTTGGAGCGCCGATTCTTGCCATGGAATTCGGAACACGAACAAAGCTTTCGCACAGAGCCCTGTGCCCCTCGGGAGGGGAGTGCAGAGCATGCCCACGGCCTCGCACGAGCGACGTTGGGCGAGGCCTCTCCGTCTGGGAGAGAACGGGAGGGTACAGAGCCTTCAGTGCGATGGAAGTGTGAAAGTCCGAACACAGAGACATGTTGTTGGATGCTTTCCACATCGCACCGTTGGCGGTGCAATGAGTTCATAGGCAGCTGCACGGCGCAGGCTTCTTGCCCTTGATGTATGGCTCGAAGTTGCATGCTTCGGGGCACGCCAGTATGAGGCACTAGATGAGCTGCAGCGCATGCACACGCATGTGGACAGTCTCATTAGCGTCTCAGTCGATGTTGATCTCAGGAGGACCAATACAGGCTTCTTGTTAGCAGGACCGCCCCTATAACTTCCGACTACACATGGTCATGGACCGCTATCATCTGCGCCTGCCCTTGACGAGGCGACTGCAAGTAATGGCGGGCCTATGAAACTCTCAGTCTCCGTTTCTTGCGCAGTTGCAGGGGTATCGGGCAACCTAGGAGCCCCTAAACCCTAAACCCTAAACCCCCATGCCGAGGATCAGTGGAAAAAGCCTGAAAGGTCTGTTTAGGGTTTAGGGTTTAGGGGTTTAAAAGTTTAGGGTTTAGGGTTTAGGTCTACGTTTTGTTTCGAGGCACTGGAGTTTGATGGGGGCGAGCCGTGGCAGCGAGCCTCGGACGCACCCTTGGAAGCTGGTTCAAGACTTGCGGGGTCAGGGCTCGAAGTCAAACCAACTCCTGCTTTCAGTCTCTTGGCATCGGTGCACATTTATTTTTTCAGATTTTGCTCTGTGGCTTCATGGTGCGAGTACGAGCCGGATCGCTTCCTTCGGTAGCTTTGTGCAGCTCGCCCTGCAACCCTCCTACAAGTCTTACAAACCCTAAACCCTGAACCCTAAACCCTAAGCCCTGAACCCTAAACCCTTACAGGGTTCGTAAACCGGAAGCCTCCGAAGGAGCAGAATGCGTCGACCCGCCTGGCATTCCTGGTGGTCGACCGCGCTCGGATGTTGCGACGCTCAGGCACAGGCAAAAGTAGGCATTGCAACCCTTAAGCGGGTTCCTGCATTCTGCAGGGTTTGTGGGACAATTTGGTGCAGTGCAGCGGGTATGTGTGGCGAAAGTAGCAACAAGGAAGTCAGTTTTTGGAAGCCGGCAGGGAAACAACCTACCAGTGAAAGGCATATCAGACAGTTGTTGATTAGGACAATGGCACATCTTTCGATCAACGAACCATATATGCTGGTGGCGTCCACGACACAACATGCAGACTCACGTACTGTCACGCAGTGTCGTCGCGCACACGCGCCTGCGCCCGCGTTTGACGAGGCCTACTCTGCTTGGCAGCGCCACTAGTGGCGTCCAAGCTGGTGCAAGCTGCTGGCTCTTTCGGATCCTCCAAAGACGTGTCCAAGCCAGCGACTTGGCTTATTAGCGAGCTGAATGGGGCCAAGGCCCCCCCTTTGTCACTGGAGCCGCAAGAGGAAAAGACCAACATTGGCCCGATGCGGTGCTACTTGAGACTGCTATGCTGTGCAGGAGGAGAGGCGGCCACCAGAGCATGCCGCCCTGCCATCATACTTTTGCCACCGCACATCAGCGTGATCATCATCATCTTCATAGTCATTATCATCGTCACCGTCATCCTCCTCATCCTCATCCTCATCGTCATCATCAGCGAGATCACGACCATGAGATCGCCATCGCCATCGCCGCCGCACCAGCACCACCACCAGAACCAGCACCAGCAGTCACACCAGGCCTTGCCCCAGCACCCTCACCAGCACACGCAGCAGCACACTCCTCCTCATCGTCGTCATCATGATCTTCGTGCGCCGTGGTCATGTCATCCTCCCCATGTTCGTGATGATGATGATGATGATCATCATCATCATCAGCATCACCACCACCACCATCATCATCGTCATCGACATCGTCGCTGTCGTCATCATCATCACCACCATCATCACCATCATCATCATCATCATCGTCCCTCATTTGCTCCTGATCGCAGCATGATCAAGACTGCTCTACATCAGTGCCGAAACCTATGCCATTCAACGAAACAGTTCCTGCACCCACTCAGACAGCACCCGCCCAGGCCGCTGCTCAAAGCGTTGTTGCTTTTCGTGGAAATTGCTATGATGTCATCTATGACGTGACTGCGTCCCATATGGCAAAGTTTGCAGTTTGGATGTTAAGTTGAGAGTTTCCGGCCAAGATCCGTCCGAACCTGCAGCTCAGGAGAAGGGTGGACCGCAAGATCTCGGTCGCCTCGTTGTATGCCCCTATGGCTCGACGACGACTGGTGACTGTGCTAGTACTATGGTCGGTCGCAGTTGGGGTTCCCTGCAGAGGTTCAGCATTTTGGCAATCTGATTGGATTAAGTGGCTATGGCGAAAGGTATCGGTGTATTCGTTGCGCAGTGTCGCAGTGCCAGTGTATCCTCTAAGTTGACTCGCGGAGCAATTTTAGCGTTAGTCGCAGTAGTCGTCGTTGTGGCAGTAAAAGTGGGATTGCACGGGAACGTCGGTTGTGGTTCGAAGGGGCTTCAGGGGGCCCTTTATCCGCCTTGGCTTGCGTTGGACATCGGGGCCAACTTTTTCCGGGATTGTTTGTTCTAGATTTGACTCGAAGCTTGGCTCGCGGAGAACTCGCATGATGTCCACTCTCAAGCAAAGCAGATACCCATAACTTTCGCCTGAAGTCGCGTGCCCGACCTCCAACGCACCCTGGCAGTGGGAAGCTCCCAGGTGATGTCGCTGAGTGCTTGGATCAGGTGAACCGCATAGCTGCCGAGCGAATCAAGAAGGACGGCTTCGTTCGGGATAGAGGGCCTGCGTGCATAAGGTGTGGAAAGGTTGGTAACTGATAGATTGCCTGGTCCCTCGTCCAAGCTGTTCTCAGGACATCGTGGTCCTGTTGGATTTCACCGATTTCGTGTGACTCGGCAGGAAGCACCAAACAGCTGCAGGCTTTTAACTTTTACTTTTGCAGGCGCGACGCGACCCAAGCTGGCAAGTTCGGTCCGCTCAGCCTGGAGTCGAGGTGGCCTTCGCCGATAATGGCATACCGCTGCTTCTTTCCGATCATTCGGGAGCGATTGCCAGCGGAGGACGGCCTGTTGCTATATGGGCAGTTCATCCTAGTTCTCTAAATGAAGGTCCCTTTTAGGGCCCCTACCCTTAAGGGTGCCGTACTACATTGGGGGACCCCAAAAGGCGCCCTAATTTGGAGAGCTACCCAGATGTTGCTATATACTTCGCTTGACTCCTTCCTCTTTCAACAGTAGATTCGGGAAATCTAGGCCCAGGCAGTCGAGACAGACGGATCGTCGAAAGCTCTCGCGAGTCTTCTGGCAACAAATCAATGGCAAATGGCTCAGATAGGCCACCAGCACGCGCGAGTAAGTTACTCTTGCGGGCTGCTCGAACGCGGAGAGAAGGCTTTCCAGCGCTTCAGCATTGTCCCCCAATCGTGCCCCCAAGACCCTCGGAGGCCTACCCTATAGGCCTCCCTCCGTCCTCTCAGAGAAGCGGCTCCGAGCAGGAGCTCCGGGAGAAGACCCAGGCCTTTGCAATCGTGCAGAAGGAGCGCTTCTGGATTCGTCCTGTGGAAGCTCGGCCGGCCTCGACAAGCCTACAGCCAAGAAGAGGTAGAGAAGATCAAATTCGAAAGTACGCATAAGCCCATCTTGGTGTCCGAAGCAGAGCCAAGCGCAAAGCACGTGCGTTCCTACACCATGAAGAGACAGTGAAGCACCTGAGGGAGCGAGAGCGATGGCTGTGACATCTTGAGCCCGAAAACATAGGCTGCAGGAGCCAAACTGAAGCCTTCAGCGTGTCGTCATGCCGGACTAGCAGCACAGCAGCTAAGGTGGATGCTGTGCTCCTCATGGCGCAGCCAGAGACAGCTCCAATCTTTGCTCAGGCCCGCATCCGCTGTGGTTTGTGAGGGTTGAGCTTTCCGTTCTGAGCAGCTGGCTCTTTGTTGCTCCTTGATGCTCAAAGTGATTCTGCGTACCTTAAGCTTCAGCGTACTCCACCTGCATTCCGTTGCATCACACATTCTTGTCCGGACGGGCTGAGAGGAAATTTCCTCGCCTCGCCAAAAGCCCAGGACCGCCACGAGGCCTCCGATCTCATCTCAAAGCGCTTTGAGAGCCACGCTGCAAGGTCGGGGTATAATTATTTTTAAGGAAGGACCGTACCCTGATTCTTCCCTCTGCACGTTCTGTCGTTCTTGGGGCCCCTTCGCTGGGTCCGGAAGAGACCAGAGAAGCCGGGAGAGACCCCGGCCCTTCTCGATCCCCTTCGATTTTGTGAGCTGCGAATTTATTCCAATCGAGCCTGCGCTGATGGGATTGCTGCAAGTTGCGGTTCGGTTTGGGGAACTGTATATCACAAGCAAAGTCTCCGTCCATCTGAGGGAACCATAACATGGAGCAACCCCCCCACCTGTGTACAGACTGCGCACGGCGAACTTGGAGCCAACAGAGCGTGCAAATCGGCGGTACCCGTCTCGTTGTCTTCAAGTCTTCCGCTTTTGTCGGTTGTCGGGGTCACGCAGGAAGTGTTCGAGGTCTTTTCTCACACGCGTCCCGACATCATCTTCCAGAAGCGCCCGGCATGCATGGCGCATTGGTTTTAGCCAAGCGTTGATGCCTCTGTCAGGGGCTGGAGTGCCGCAGCCCTCGTCACCAAAAAGAGGGCATGAGCTTACTGTTCTGGATTTGTTGGCATGGCAGTGGTAGGCTCTACATCTTACAAAGCTTGGCAAATCGTTTGTGTTCAAGCTCTCTAGACAAGTCGGTCCGGATTGCTAGGTGAAGTGACCGAATGTACGCAAATCAATTCCTGACAGCGCCTTTCCGGGAACCCTGGACTGTTCCTGACTTGTTGGGTACCAGAGTGGCGTGCCCTGCTCGACCAAGTCTGATGGCCCAGTGCTAGCGACCATGTTGGAACGTCTCGCACCACCATGTCGATAGGGTCGTGGGAGTTCGTGGGAGTGGGCGTTTTATATGGATCTCCTGCCTAAATCAGTTGTTCGATGTTGTTGGCCATGTCACGGGCAATTGGGCATGCTGCAGCAGCCAGTCAGGTTCTTCAAAAAGCAGGTTAGTCCGGCAGCGGCCTGAATTGACTGATGTACTTTCAATGGGATTCAGCACCCCTCTCATCGATGGCCGCTCCTGTTATTGCAAGCGCCTAGGCGCAAACGTCGTAGCCGATTCCACTGTCTGCTCACACAGCAAACGTTCAGCTCAGGCGCCCTTTGCTAAAAATGTGGGAGCGCTGTGTCGAAACTCTGCAACGTGGCGAGAAAGAGAAAGCCTGGAACATAAGAGGAGGCTTATCATTGCTGGACCGACTGGGCAAAAGCGGAGGCACAGAGATGTGCAGCTTGATGGAGCTTTTGACAAAAACCGTCAAGGAGAAATCCGGGTCCAGGAAGACGCTGAAAGACTTGGTCCCGAAATATGGGAGCAGTTTGCAGAGCAGTTCGATCTGGGAATCAAAGCCTTCATCTTCGCACCTAGGCACGAGGAATTCCCCGCTGCCCTTGCGACGTCCACAACTACCTTTACTGGCTGACCAGCTCTAACCCAGTTCCTCGGCAAAAGCGGAGGTGTTCAAACTGGAAGCTGGACTCCCTGGAGCACACCGAATTGAGGTGCCCAGGCAGAAACCTGTCGGCCCTCCTTCTTGAGGGATCCGTTTGCCCGGATTGCTGACGATTCCTGAAATAACCTGGACTGGAAGCAGGTCGACTCTCAGTCGGAGCTCACGGTGCCAGACTGTGCAGGAGGGCACAGGGGCAAGTTGAATTGAAGCCTTACGCCAGCGAAGCCGAGATTCAAGACAGACTCACGCGGATCCGGTCAGTGACCAAGTCATCTGTGCTTTCGCGGACAGGAAAACCGGTCCGGTCGTACTTTGAAAGACAATGTAGCCAGTGGCCGTGCATGCAGTGTGATATCGTTGGTGCAGAAAGCTCGCAATGGGAAAGCAGCCATTTGGCTCAAAACCTGCGGCCAAAAGATTATCTGCCAAGGCGGGATGGAGAGAAGCTGCGGCTGTGGCTCGAGCATGTTCAATCCTGTCGCTGAGATGCCCATCACCGCAGAGCAGTTCGCAACCACTTTGGAGAACATGACACGAGCTTGGGAGGCATGTCCCGTGAAAGGAGGATGCAGTGCGGGTTCAGATTTGGAGCTCGCCGGAGACTTGTGACCTCCTCGATTTCCACTCGAGTCTGCAGAGATTCAGTAAGAACACTGCAGGATGCAAGAGGTTCTGTGTGGGATGTGTAGGTGTGTACCTTTGCGGAGAGGGCACAGTCTGGATGGAAGAACTCGCTCGTTTCGATACCCACGTTTCAGTTGCATCTGGCATGGGAAGTGTGTGTCTGTGCAGCCTGACCTCTGTCAAGAAGTAGCACATGAAGAGAGGTGGCAGATGCCCAAATACAATGTTGCCCTAACCTTTGCCGGCATATATAGTAAACTTCCTCAGGCGAAGAACTCTATTCCAAGAGTGTCGGAAAAGGGAGTCATCCCAGGATAGAAGCTTTCAATCGTCATTTCCCTCGGGCCGCGTGTCGAGGCCCTGCCGGAAGAGCAGCGACTCCCGAAGGACGAAGAGAAGTCCTTCTTCGACGATTGCCAGCAGACGTTCCACGGCATGACCGGATTTCCCAGCATCCAGGGGAGCTCAGTGAGGGTCTTGTTGTTCGGGATCCAGCAAGGTGCGAGGAGATGATCGCCAGATGGCATTCCGGAGAATCCTCCCATCCAGACCGAGAGATTCTCGCGGCGGAGTGCGCTGCGAAGGTTTGCAGCCGGGTCCTCGGGGCCCGACCCGCTACGCCAGGTACCCGGATTCGGAGGCTGGAAAGCGGAAGCTTCAGCTGGACCTCTTCAGCCCCGACGTGAAGGACGATCCCTTCGTGGGGCTGCCAAGTAGGGGGGATTCTTCTTCAGCTCCTTGCGAGTGGAATCCCTCTGAGACGCCGAAGAGACACGGAGGTCCAGGCAGCCGATCTGAAGCTGCGGCTCATCAAGCCAGGGGGCCCAGCAAATTTCGCAACAGGGGCGGGGGGGGCCCAGCCCGTCAAAGTAACAGTTCACAGCTCGCAGGTACACCGCACCTCCCAGACAGAAGAACCTCTGAGCAAAGGCAGTAAGTTCCCTAGTCCGCTGCGGTGGCCCGGCGGCATGAGAGTATAGAAAAGGCACACTGGAAGCCGCCTGAGCCAAACGCGCGGGTTTTCGAGTCTCACAAGCCGTTTATGATGAAAGGGTCCTCGGGTCCTATTCATGCTCACAGGCAGAAGGTGCACCCAATCTGGGTGGCCGCGGAAGTGCCGAAGACTGCATTCGCGCCTCTGAGTAAAAGCACCTCCGGTCTTAAGCTTTTTGAGCTGCAGACTAACAAAAGGGTCTGCCTTCCCGTCTGTTGAAACTTATCAATTACTACGAGAACCCCGATCTTGGAGTGCTCTTGCCCCAACTTAATGGAGCTGGCCCCTTCTCGCTCGAGAAGAGTTCCACTCGGAAACCGACGACAAGGGCTCCGAAGCAAAAACCGCAGCAGAGTTGCTTTCTGATGCACACTTCCCAATAAAGCCCGTGGAGAGGCCTCTGAGGCGACGCCCGGGACGTTTGCCCACGGATCGGCCCTCTTTTCGAGGAGTTCATGTCCTGTGCGATGTGCCGCCAGCCTCGACGATATGGCTGATACTTGGCCGGTCACGATTACCCGAGTGCCGAACATTAGTTCAGCCCCTCAGCTGGACCGCGTGCTGCACTTGGACAGATAGCTGCACCAGCGACGGGCAGATGGCGTGTTGTATCGTTCTGCTCTCCCCAAAGCAGGGCAGGCGGGGCACGCAAGTGGCGATCCCAACACAGCACGTATACGACGACCACAGGGCTTCGCATGAAAATCTCATGCGAGGCGGAAACTCGCTCACTCACCACATTGCAGCAGTAAGTCCTCCTATGCACCAAAGGTTTGTCGAGGCTTTTGTTGCTCCACCCCGGTCTCAAACTCCGCGGCAACAAAGAAATCGTGCAAGCACTAACTCAGCAGCCATATAGGGCGTGCCGCTGTAGATGACCAGGATGCGCAAGCCAGCGCGTGACGGCGTTGCATGCATAATTGCGCTCGTGGAGTAACTCGTCAGGATCTTGGCGACACGTGAAGTGCTTGCTTGCTTCGTCTGCGCAAAGAAGTGTTGCAGACCTCCGTTGCTAGATGAGGGTGAGTGCTTCCCTTGCTAGATGCGGTTGATCGCACTGGCATTTTCACTAGATTCACTAGACCATGGCCGGTTGCGATTGCTCCACGTGCCATCAACGACTGATGGCAGCGGGCCTTTCAATGCAGACACTGCAGTCGCCCTCCAAGCATTGCAATGCATGCTACTTTTGTGCACTCACTCGGGTCACCAGGGCAGTGAATGTGGAACAGTTTGGCGCCGATAATTTATTGTTGCACTTTGGCTTTGGGAGCCTCTGAATGAAGGCTCATGCAGAAAGAAGGAGTGCTGCGTCGGGCTTGGCACGTGTGAAACGCCCAGCTCTTGATTCCAAGTTGCTTTATCCGACCTATTTCTGGACTCATCAGGCCGATGGTAGCCAATTCGTTTGGTGTCGACTTCGATTGAAACGGCTTGATACTTGTGCAGCTTCCCCGACCAAGATGGCCATAACCTGCATGCGAACATGGCTCCCGGCCGGCTTAGTTCGCGGCTCACCGTCGATGAACGCGTGGCAAAGGCTTAGAAAGCCCTTTAGCGTGCAGTTCGTGCGCCTCTTGGCGAAGCACCATGCCGCGGGTTGATGAGACCCGCCGCGATCATTGATCACAGCCCGGGTGGCGCGATGGTCTGGCCATCGCGGCACCAACGGGAGACTGGCCACGGCCTGAGCTGCACGCGCTGGTCGCAGAGGCGTGCTAACAATCGCCCACCTGCTGACTGCAGTGGGGCCCGCAGGTAGTGGTAGCACGCAGTTTGCACGGGGACCGGTCTGCACCCTCGAAAGCAAGTTAACAGCCGAGAGCGGCTATGAAAGCGCAACACACCGCTCGACTGGAATAAAAGCTAAAGCAAAAGCAGCAAATCGATCGAATTGGACAGAACCGCCGACAGGTTTCGGTTATGCTTCGAGCGTGAGATGTCGAGGCATGGATCTTGAGCTCCTCGACCTTTTGGACTTGCAGGAGCCTGCAACCTGGTTCTCGGTGTGGATGCCTTTGATAAAGCCCCCGTTTGAATAATTGGTTGGCTTTTCGAATCAAGACCTTTCCCCCGACTGTTTGGATCCACCCTGTTGCCTCCAATAATGCCCTTGCATGGTTGTGTGGTGGACCCCGGCGTTCTCCTTGCCGTCCGGCTGCCACAGAGAACGTTGGGGCGGAGTCTTTAGTATTTTTTTGCAGCACTTTTTTCGGCGCGCCGCAAGGGCAATCGGTTTGGGCCCGCCAGGGCGCAGCAAGGAACCGGGAGCCGTTTTGGCGACCGCCTGCTGCCCTGCAACCGAAAGCAGGCTTCACCAATGCCTCGCCGAACCCGCGGTCGTTGCCGTGTGTTGATGCTTGCATATCCAGCAGGAGGCTAGGTCCGATGCACGCCAGACTTGCACTGCTTGGGGGGAAGACAAGAGAGCTTTGGACAACAAGGAGCAAGCCGGTCGGAAGTGATCACAAAGTATTGGAGGACATCTGAAGGGGATGAGGGCATTGGACAAATACGTGCAGGAGGGGAGATAAAGGCAAAAGATTTCGTGCAGACCTTTCCAAATCAGTCATCAACGCCAGAAGTGGCAAGCCGCTGGATCAATTGAAAGGAGAAGGCAAGTCGCTCGAATGGGTCGTCAGGGCGATTGAGAAGAAGGAGCAAACCAAACCGTTCGAAAGGGATTCCAGCATCAAGAGGAGCTAAACGCTCGCATGGGGATAATTTTTTCCCGCGCCTCTCAAACCGCAGCTCGGGGTGGGGGGGAAGGACCGCACCCTGTGGCAGACGCAGAAAGGCGCGGAGCGCACCTCGCGCGTTTTGCTGCTGTCGCAAGCCGGGCCCCTCGCCGCTCGTGCAATCACCCCATTGCCGAAGCCGTGGTGCGACCTCGTCATCCCTCGGGGCCTTTTTGGGGTTTTGATCTCTCGACGCTCGCGCCCCCGTGCCACTGCCACTTCGTCACTGCCGCTGCCGTGGGCTGCCTGACCGCAGAGAGGCACGCCGCCCTCCCCGGCCGCTGGGCTATGCGAATGCACAGAACCTGACCTACACGAGGCCCTCGCTGATGCCAGCTGGCAGGAAGATCCCCGCAAGCCGCTTGCCTCAGCAGTGCTGGCCATCCAGCGGTAGGTGGCAGTAGGTACTCACTCCACCGGACCCTCCTCCTGCAGCAACGTGGCAACGAGGGCGCTTTGCAGAGCCACGCTCAACAAGCACCACCAGCAGCGTGCCCAGCACCGGGTAGCAGGCGACAGGAGTGTGTTGTTAGCTGGACGACGAGGCGGATCGATTCAGCGTTCCATGCCCGGCCATAGCAGCTCTGGATAAACCGCGTGCTTGTGCCTCTGACCGCAGCGATCATAGCACCGGCACGAGATGCGGCAAAACGTTGCGAATGCCATTCGCGTGTCGGTGGTGATACGAGCGTGGCATCGCAGCCTCAGGCTTCGCCGGCCGCGTGCACGACGAAGCGACACCGCAGCCGCCTCCGCAGCGCTACAGTATCAGCATGCGGTCCCCTGCCTGCGACCGGAGGAGGGCGCCAGTGCCGGCGGAGGGCGATGGGGAAAGCAGCAGCGCGCGTTCGCGAAAGAAGAGGCTGCGAATACTTGAATATATGTGGCCACTCGCCTAGGCCCTGTTCGGTTGAACGTCGGGCACTCTATGTCGTGCACTCGCGCAAAACCTCCGCCTGCAAAAATGTTGACAGCAAATCAAAACCAGCCATTCCCCAGCTAGACGCTCGGGTCCACAAGCGTCGACTCGAGACGAACTTCAGTCGCAGCGCACAGCACATCGAACCCAGCCATTCCCCAGCTAGACGCTCGATTCCACAAACCACAAGTAGATGCTCGATTTCCTAAGCACCCGCACAAGAAACACATCAGTGGCATCGCAGCAAACAGCACATCAAAACAAGCCGTTCCCCAGGTAGACGCTCGATTTCGTCAGCACCCGCAGAAGAAACACATCAGTGGCATCGCAGCAAACAGCAACTCAAAACCAGCCGTTCCCCATGTAGACGCTCGATTTTGCAAGCACCCAATAATGCAGAAAGAGCGATTTTGCATGTAGTTTGTTGTAACTTCAGCTTCAGCAATCAAACCTGACAATCCCGACTCAACGTGGTCATGAATCCTTAAGTTTTGCGCTTCGGTGGTCTGCGCTCCTTTCCTTCGCAGCCGCGCGCTCTTTCGCAGCCAGCTTGCTGTCTTCGCTTATCAGGGGAGCTGCCGCCTTTGAATCGCGTCCTCGCCAAATCACCTTCCCAACCCCCGCTTGCCAGCCGTGTGTGAGCCGGCTGCGTGGGGCCCCTTTGCCAGAAACAATCGCCTTGGTCTTGGGTTGGCAGATAGGTCCGTGGAAGAGAAATCGGCAGACCAATTGCAAACTAGAAAACGCTCACTCGCTGCGTCTCAGCTCATGTCGTTTGGTCCGCCATCCAAATCTGGGCACCATGTTCCGTCTTGTCGGTGTTCCCGACGGTGTGCGCGCTAGGCGTCCTTGATGGCCTTTCGATATGCCGGCCACATCTCCACACTCGTGGCATACGTATCCAGTCCGAAGGTGGCTCGCCCCTGTTCATCACGTTTCTTGTGGTAGCTGTTGTATGCGGGCTCGTTGTCGCTCAATGAGCTTGGGAGGTGGTCTTGCAGGGACGGGAGTGCAGAGGTTCGGCAGCATTATCCTCGTTGCTGCGGTTGGACTCGGCGCGGTCAGCCTGGAGGTTTTCCCCGTTGTTTTCATTGTCCTCCTCATCGATTAGGGCAGGTGCAGAGGCTAAATCCGGCGGCAATCGCCCCCGCGTCCACGGTAGCAATCGTCGAGGGCGTGGCCATGGGTTCAATCCGGGGTTCTGCCCTCCCCTCTTCCTCGTCATCTTCGTCACTCGGCGCGGGTGCAGCAGCTAGGTCTTCACCAATAGCATGCCCCATATGTCCCCATAACCGAGCAGCTTGCCGCCGCGCAGCTGAGCCGGCCCTAACACGGGACCGCGCGTCCCCACCGGACCCGATTGCTGCGGGAGAAAGGTGTGTGTCAAAAAAAAGAGTTACCGATTGTTCGCCGCTGGCCCTGTTCGCGATGTCGGCTGTAGTGGGGTTAGGCCCTGGGTCCTGTTGAAGGCCCTGGGTCTTCTTAAAGTTTTGATGCACTAGTGGTGAAAGTGCGTATTGGAACACAGTATTCAAGTTGTGGATCTCGTTGGACACGTTGGGCTGGATCGTTTCATCCTCAAAGTTTTTTTTTCCTGTTTCTTCGGGGAGTGGCTGTGGGCTGCCTGGTCTTGTTGTCCTGGGTCATGTTGTGCAAGAGGGGGGCCAGGCAGAAGGGCAGGGTCAGGGTTTATCTCCCGAATTACTCCAAAGGACCGCATCGGCGTAGGAGTCGGTGTGGAGGCGGATGCAGTGGAAAGAGTCGATCTGTCGTTATTGTCGGGAGGCAGGGGTTGCCGTTGTAGTGGTGCGATCGGGGCGGATGAATCATTCCCAGATGCCGAGGACGGAGCCGAGGATTCCTGTTGTGTAGTCGGTTTGGTTTGACTTCAAACCTTTTCTCGCTGCCGTGGTTTGCTCCTATGGCGCGGTATGATTTTAGGTCCGGTCAGTTTAGCGCAACGGAAGGCGGCTACTGGAGTCGACAGCTGCGGGTGCCAGAACCGTGTCCAAGGTTGGCACCTGACTCTTGGGCTGGCCCGGGCACGGCACTTGCTCGGCCTAATGCTGACCGTCTCGCCAAGGCCGTTCGGGTGGGGCCGGGCATGGGCTGCCCCAACATGTCCCTGAGTGGCTCCAGAAGGGGATCGTCGTCGCAGATGTTCGTACGTGGAGTCGCACGTGACTCGTCTTGGAGTCGCGGCTCCGCATGTTTCACTTTCTTCTTCCTCCTCTTCTTTTTTCTTCTTCTCTTCACTGGCTGAGAGAGATGCTGGTGGACGACCTTGCCCGTTTCACGTTTTTGTTTCGTGTATGTTTTCGTAGCTTGTGAAGCTATACACTCCGTAGTGTGGCTCTAGCACTTGAGTATATTGCAGCCTCGGGTGAAAACACAACCCGGGCTGTGGTCAGTAGCACCTGTAGCCCCTACCTGGTAGCTCTGTCTGCTAGCTTCGCCCAGTCGCGGCCGTGGTCGTAGCTGAGCCATGTTGCCCTCCGGTTCCGGAGCCCTAGCCAACCGGCCAATTGAGCTCTTTGTTGGCGCTTTTTGCATCTTGCCTTCAGCCTTTTATGCATATCGCTTGGTTTGCCTCTTTGCCTTGCCGCCCAGAAGAAGCCCACCCGTCAGGCCCGGACCTCATTGCCTTGATCGAAAGCACAACCTGCGGTCCTCGCCTCATGCTGTTCTCGTCAGAACCTACATGGCTTGCATTAGCCCTACTCTGCCGTGAATCACATGAGCATGTTGCCTTTTTGCTTTCACTGACTGGTTAGCCTGACTGTTGCGCTCGTGCATGTCTCGCGCGCTAAGTCCTCGCCCACTGCGCACCTGTACCTCTGAGCTTTTGCCGCGCGCTAGCGCGCCCTTGCCCACAATTAGCGCTGTGCCACTTCGCCCACCGCGTGCGCGCGCGCGCATCTACGCGCTGCTCCTCCGCGCGCGCCAGCTTGCCTGCGGACATGTTTCCAGCTCGCTGCATGCAGCTCTGATAGCATTTAGACTGTTCGTCGTGTTGTTCGGACTTAGCCACCAGCCCAACTCATGTCGGCCTACTCTGCGGGACGCAGCTCACCTGCGGCAAGCATGGAGTTCTTTCTACTTTTTTTTTTTTCCGCGCACCTTTTCGCCTGTCGACCGCGGTCCCAGTGCACGAGTACAACGGCCTACGGGCAGAGTCAGGACGCTGGCAGGCGGCTTGCGAGC
>CAJNJA010006210.1:0-17091 GCA_905231915.1 Symbiodinium necroappetens
TTCAGGCATTATAGGGTTTAGGGTTTAGGGTTGTCGTCTGCCTCATGGTTTGAGTCGAATCTAGGGGCCTCAATAATTAGAATAGGGTCTTGGGGTATATTGTACCTTAACAAAAAAGGAGCTTCCAAAATAGTATAGGAAATAACCCTAAACCCTAAACCGAGTCATTAAGAAGCCCTACATGAGAAGCTCAGCAGCTGCAAACCGAATAACGAACCTCAATCCGTAAGAGTAATGCACAGGGAATCCGAGCACTCTGTGTCCTTAATCCGGTTTCCAACCTTTTTAGGGGCTTACTGTACACCCAAACCAAAACCTATAAGCCCTAAACCCGGTACAAGTGGAGTTCTCTAAATAAGTGCCCCTTTGAGGGATTTATAAGAGTTCCTTTGAGTGCTCTGTAAGGGTTGCTGTATAATAGGTAGTTCTCCAAATTAGGATCCTTTTTTGCGCCCCCAAAGTAGTACGGCAAGGACCCGAAAAGGGACCCTGACTTGGAGAGCGGCCCCAGGGGTCTTATGGGTTTGGGGTTTAGGGCTTGATATTTATAGGGTGATACAATACGCGGTCTTTGTAGGGTCTTTGGAAGGTTTTGATACAGGTTTCAGTCGGGTTGCATACGGTCCTATTTTGGTGCTGATCGGGAGTTTTTGTTGGGAGTTTCCAGGGGGTTGTAGAGGCCAGATTCTATCTGTTGTAAGTTTGAACTTCCTTATCATAACTGAACAGCAGGGAAGGGGTAACCACAAACAACCTTTAGTGCAAAGGCCCAGAGAGCCCAATACCCCTAATTAAGGAATATACTTTAAATCATAATATTAAGCCCCTAAGAATTTAAGGTCTATTCCTGAGTGAAGGGGTATTGGGCTCTCTGGGGGGGGGGTTGCTAGGAAAACATAACTTTGGGAGCCTACGTAATTCATGTGTTTTGAGGATTCGGGTTTAGGGTTTAGGGGGTTGAACTATGTTCAATCAAAGGGGTCAGATTGATCAGTGATTGTGGGTCCGTGTACATAGCACAATATAGCCCAACTTAATTCTGCATACGTATTAAGGCCGCTAGATTTGCCCTCAACCCTAAACTAACCCTTGATACTAAACCCCAAAGCCCCACAACCCTAAACCCCTAAAATCTTAAACCCCAAACCCCTAAACCCTATAACCATATACATCTTAAGCCCCCAAACCCTATAACCCGTTTCGAGCATCTCTCTCCGAAGCCGCGGCTCCAAGCGGCATCCGCAGCGCAAGCTGCAAAGGGTCGGCTAGGGCCTCGGGACGAAGCAGCATGTTTTTGGATGGCGGGGATTTGGCTGAAGGGGTCTACAGGGTCTATATGGTTTAGGATTTACGATTTAAGGTTTAGATTTGGTTAAAGGGGCTTATAGGATTTCGTATTAAGAGCTGTTTGGTGTATAGGGTTTAGGGATTGTCCCAAGTCGGGTTTCCCTTTAAGTTCCCAAACTATAGGGTGTCCTTAAATGGGTGCAGCAAAAGAAGAGAATTATATAAGGTTCCTTCATCAAAGGGGCCATGATTGACAGCTCCCCATATGGCACTGGGCTTGCATGGCCCTAAACCCTAAGTTAAGCCCTTTGGGCTTTTTGTTATGGCGGCTTGGGGGCTTGGAAGATAACGGTTTTGGTTACAGCCTTCCGGATTTGGGGGTGCCGCTGCCGTAAACCTTGTGGCCTCATATATATATATATGGTTTATCTGAGAAACTAGAAAGCTTGAACTGTTTGGCTGCGGTTGTTGAAGAAAGAGAGAAGATGATGCGCCCCTGATTTTGAGAGACACGTCTTTGCTCTTTGCTTTCTTGACATCCATGTTGTGTTTTGTGCCAGTTTATCACCTGCATGCTTACGGCGATGGCGATAATCACCGCAGATGCTGTTCAACCATCTTGGCTTGTGCCCTATAAAGCTAGTAGTCTTAGACAGGTCTTGACAAGTTGATTTTTAAACGAGGCTGCTACATTGAAGTTAGGACCCGTCGCTGAAGGTGTTAAAATAAAATGACATAGTACAACCTCAGTTTGCAGGGCTTGGGGTTGCAAGTTGTCCATATAGAGAAGATCCGAAAAGATATTGGCCTTCGCCGAGCTATCCTGAACCACACGAGGCGTCAACAAAATCTTTGGGTTTACAGGGCTTTAGCGTTTCAGGGCTTAGTATTGAGCAAAGGCGCTACGCGCCGACTCAAGTGGCGGCGCGTGGGCGCGTCGCCGCACCAGGTACAATGAGGCTGGGAGGTTTGGGTTTAGGGTTTAGGGTTTATGTGGGTGGGCGGGCAAGGGGAAGGCTGGGATGAAGTTTGGAGTTTTGTGGGGCCCAAGGGCCAGTTTTAGCTCAGATGTGTCCCTAAACTGTCTCCGGGGGTTCTCGGGCAGGTTCTGGTGAATTCCGGGACAGGTTGCAAGGCATTCTGCATTAGGGACATTACCTTTTTTTTAATGGGCTTATAGTTTTTCCGAAACCCAAGCCGCAATAATCCCGAAATCCAAAACCGTGGCCGGTATTTCCTGGGACAATCTCTCATACAGCAACATGGTAACTGTGCCAAGTAGAGGACTTGAACAACAATGTCCTAAGGTAAGCTGCTTAGTCCTAGTTTCGTTTTAGGGCCAACCCTCAAACAACAAGAGCCCGTGCATCGATCTTTATGAAGCATTATTTAAGTATAAAGCCCTACAAACGTTTTGTAATCTGTAGAACGCAAGGCAATGCAGAAGCGCAGGTCTCGGTTATTAAGTTAGTTATTCTAGTATCATGCCCCCGGCTCCACACGATCCTAGTCCGCATAGTCAGGGAAAACGAGAAAACCCTAAACCCTAAACCAAGCAGACACTGTGTACTCAAATCAACCCCTAAACCCTGAGCTATAAACCCAACCTTGAAGTACGTTAGCCTATTGTTTCGTAGGTTCTGATCATAAACCGTATAATGTGAAGTTTAATCACACGGAACCTACCAAACAATAGGTTTGGGTAGTTTAAAGTACCCTAAACCCTAAACCCTAACCCCACGTCTCCCGTCACCCGTAGGTAGAGCGGAGGGCCTGAACCTTAAACCCTAACCCCTAAACCCCAAACCCTAAACCCTACTAAACTCAGGTGTCAGTGGTTTTGTGCACTGGCCGTGCTCGGTCCTCTCGCATCTGCTTTGAAGACCACAGAGGTTGCCGTGGCAGGCGGGCTTTGGGGCTTAGGGTTGAGGATTTAGGGTTTAGGGTTTAAGGTTTAGGGCTTAGGGTGTAGGGTTTATGTCATGTGACTTTATATGTACGGCTTTAGGGTTCAGGGTTTGGGGTTTGGGGGGCTGTTTCAGGAGAAGAAGTGCTTCACAACAGGTTATGGCTGCAAAGGGGTTCTGTAAGGATCTCACGACTTTTTAATAAAAGAGTTGAGACTTTCGAGCATTTAGCAGTTGGAGGCTGTAGGTGTGTTTTAGGGCTGTGGAGCTCAAAGGCTTAATTGGGGGGTGTTTAGGGTTTAGGGTTTAGGAATTTGCGATGTAGACGTCGGGCGTCGGATTCGATCCAGGAACCAGGTTCACAGTTCGAGGGTGTACCCCGTAAACCGCCCGCTGGACCGACAGAGCTCTCGCGACACAAGCAGCCAAACGGCCAAGTAATGTAAATGCCTAAATGGTCAGTGGTAGTATTCCTTTATAGTCCTTGCATGCTTATACGTATATACGTCCATTCTAAGTATAAATAAAGGTCCCGTTATTTAACAGAAGGATCTTGGATATGAGGCTTCGCAAATTATACTTTGTAGCAGCCGCTTTGCCCCCGAATAAACGGTTCAGGGATCGGGGGTAGTATAGGATACCTGCATACATCTGACCAGTACCTTGAGTTACATCAGCTCTACAGATGGCAACCAAGCTCAGGATAGCATTATGACGGCGACCTGGAGTTAGACCGTGATGTTCATAGTAATCGCAATGGTAAGCAACGATGAGCGTGGTCGCGCTGTTGGAAACGATGATGCCGCAATGGATCGATAGACTGGAAAAACAGAGCTGTCTGCACTACGCTAGCTTCTTCCACGACGAGGACGACAACTATTACTAAGGCTTCTAGCGGCTTCGTGACAGTTTGTTTTCACCAGTTAACGTAAAACCAGTTAAACGACAGGGGATGCAGCACTCCCCTGCACCCTAAACCCTAAACCCTGAACCCTAAACCCCTAAACCCCTAAACCCAAAACCGAACTCCGGACTCAAAGGCGGGGCCATGCACCGGACACACCAACCCCCGGCCGCTGACGTTGCCGCGGACCAGATCGTTGATGCGGCGCAGGCCCAGAAAATGTAATGCAGGGCCTTACAGGGCCTTCACTTACAGTTGAAAAATTCAGCTTCATGGCATATTTCAGCATAGTTATGGACTATCAGAAAGGGGCAGTTCCGATTGTGTCAAGCCCCTAAAGTGTGTGTATACAGACATCGCTTTAGGGTTTCTGTAGGTTGTACATGGGGTCTTTACACGGTGTATGCTTGAGACGCTGTGATCTCATCTACGGCCTGAAATCCTTGGTTAGTTTTTATGGAAACAATGCGGAAACACAGTGAAATGGAAGATGTTGGGAACTATGCCCACAATAATAACAATAGTAATCATAATAATAATAATAGTAATAATAATAATAACAATAATAGGCTTGAATTGTGCCGGGATTTGAGGGTTACTGTCATCAAATGCTTTAGCTTCTCAGGCCCGCCTCAGTGCAACGACGGCTCGTTGAACACTTCGGCAGACCAGCTTAGGGAACCTTTAAACTTTTGGGGCTTATATAAACCTGTTATAGTTATATATCAAAAGGTTAACCTTTTTTGGGCTAAGGTACGCCGCCCCTAAGCCATTAAACTGCGCGATCTCAAATCCATGTGTGCTTTCCAAGGCACCCGAAGATATTGTAACAGATCGCCTGAAGTCAGCTTTCGGGCTTTAGGGCGTTAGGGTTTAGGGTTTTAGGGTTTAGGGGTTTAGGGTTTAGGGGTTTAGGGGTTTAGGGTTGTTAGGTTGTTAGGGGTTTAGGGTTTAGGGGTGTAGGGTTTAGGAGGAGGCTGCCGTAAGAGAACGGTTCCTAAACCACCGCGATGCCGCAACGGACTTGGGATGGGAGCTAGGTCGAGATCCGAAGCGCCCTAAACCCTAAATCCCGAGAGCCCAATACCCCTTAAGTAAGGAAGATACACCTTAAAGCATGATATTATGCCCCCTTATAACTGAAGGTCTATTCCTTAATCAAGGGGTATTGGGTTTCTGGGAACCCTAAACCCTAAACCCCTAAACTCTAAACCCCTAAACCCGAAGATTGCCGGGCGACACCCCCAGCCCTGAGCCCTCCCTGCTACTCGCGCTGGGGCCTTTGGAACGACCATACCAAGGGCGGGGAGCCACCCTCTTGTTTTAAGACGTTTGGTGCGGCTTTTGTTAGGGCAATCCTGATAATTGCCTGTTTTTCCTAGCGTCTTAATGTGTTTTTCTCATATGTTTCCTATATTTTTATCACATTTTTCCATATGTTTTCCAAATAGTTTCTACATTTCCATATTTTTGTTATATTTCACAGGAAGGGAACATATGGAAAACATATGAAAACAATATGGAAAGGTATGGAAACAATATGGAAAACACCACGCCAGAAGGCTCCCCTCTCCAAAAGTGTCAGCCTTTCCGCTTCCAGCCCTGCCCTAACGTCTCCTGCCCAAGCCCAGCCAGCCGGCATTGAATTCCGATGAGTCCATGACGACGCAAGTGAAAGGAGTATCATGTAATTGCCACCATGATGTATGTTACAAGAGTGTGCGACTGTGTAACTCTGTGCTTCCCACCTGTGCGCATAGCATTCCTTGGCTACGCACTGTCCCTTTATGCCACCTATTCATCAAACCGTCGTCGGAATGAACTCCTTTACACATAGCTGCAGATGCAAGTTGAAGAGTGGCAGCGGCCATATAACTTAGCATGTCCGTGTGATGGAGGCGTAGTTTCCTTTTTTCGCCATATTATTTCTTAATCATCTGAGTCAGACTAGCTCCAGGCCGATGTTGGCGTCACAAGCATATGCACGATCAAAATCAAAATATTTCAAGAACGCAAGAAAGCATTCATGTGTGTAGACACCATGAGCTTATGTAGACGAGTTTCTGACACAACGGTTGGAATAACAAGAACGATTATGGCAATCACCCTGTCCATGAAAGAGGCCAGCAGTTGTAGTGGCAGCAAGAGTGGTAGCAAGCATGCAAAGCCGTATAAGGTTCGTACACAAGCATCTTACCCTCATGAAGCCTGTGTGAATTGTATGTACAACCCTAGTAAGCCCCCGAGCCACCAATCACAGGCTCTTCCGGCCATTGCGCCGCAGTCGGCAACCTCAGACGACAGGTAACGCATTCTCCATAGCTTTGAGATGTTTTGAGTGGCACTGGTCTCTTGGAATCCTACACAGTCCCGCAAAGCTTGTTGTAAGAATGCTCCCAAACCTGGGTGTAGTGGGTTTGGTGGCGGTTTGTGAACCCCCGCCTTTGTAAGGAGGATTGTGTTGTTCAGAATGTCGGGCGGCGGTACTGTGGGCTGCAGATTGAGTCTGCGTTCCCAAGTAGTGCCATTACTTGAAGTCTCAGGGACTTAGCAAGTAGTAAAGTAGGTTATTATGATAATTGGGGTCATAAGTCCCTTCTCATGGGCCTCCTAACTCTAGCCGTGCCTATAAGGTACTTACTGGTTTGCTCCAGCTTTCAAGGAGGGACTTTAAGTCCAACTTTAAAAAGGGCCCTAAACCCCTAAACCCTAAACCCCTAAATTGGCCCCTAAACCCTAAACCCCTAAACCCAAAACCCCTAAATTGGCCCCTAAACCCTAAACCCCTAAACCCTAAACCCCTAAATTGGCCCCTAAACCCCTAAACCCCTAAACCCTAAACCCCTAAACCCCTAAACCCCTGAACCCTAAACCCTAAACCCTTACAAACCCTAAAACCTTTATAGGGCTCTACAGGGACTCCACCGGCTCGGATCCCACATCGTAGCCTTTTTACTCGGTTCAGGGCTTCCGAGAGCCGTCGAGACCTATGTCGGTTTAGGGTCTAGGGTTTAGGGGTTTAGGGGTCTAGGGTTTAGGGGGACAAGTGCTACCAGCGCTTGACGAACACGGTTTAGGGCCTAGGGTCTAGGGTTTAGGGTACCATGGCATGGCTCGGAGCTGGTCAGTTAACCTCGTGATTGTCTCGCTGGCAGTTTTAGTCGTAGCCGCTAGCCATCCTGAGTGCTGCACCCGACGGGGTCCGTGGGTTCTGCACAGAGAGGCTGCAGCTGCGGCTGCTCTCCGATGGAAATTTGCCATCTAGTTTCGGGGCACAGAGCCGCTTTGGACCAGAAGTGAAATAAGTCACCAAGGCAGAGGAGACACGGGTGGTGGTTGGCTACATGAACTTGTAAATTAAAGTTCAAGTTCGGTGTGATTAGCCATCTGCATTTGCCACCTGGACCCACAGGGTGTGGTTTGTCGAGGAGTGGCCCCAGGACACTGCGCAGCGCGTCTCCCGTATATCCACCCTAAACCCGAAACCCTAAACCCCTAAACCCGAAACCCTAAAACCCTAAACCCCAAACCCCTAAACCCTAAACCCCCTAAAACCCTAAACCCGAAACCCTAAAACCCTAAACCCTAAACCGCTAAACCCTAAACCCCCTAAAACCCTAAAAGGCTCCAGTATACCTACACCAAGCGCAAGGATGCCATGGAGTTCCGCCCCCCAGAGAGGGACGGAGGATCCCTCTTAAAACCCGCAGCCCCATCCCATACCCCCAAACCCCCAAGACCCTAAACCCCAAACCTCTAGCCGTAAACCCTACACCTAAAAGCAGAGATTGCAAGGGCGACAGGTTTAGCTTTGCCTGGGGATCTCTTGGTTGCCGAAGGTTTGAGACATTTTGGGACGGTATCGGGCTTGCGGTTTGTCTTGTAGGGTTTAGGGCCCTAACCTATTGCAGCTCCGCAACTACGCCCCACGACCTTTTTCTAATGATTAAGACTGAAAGCCCTAAAACCGAATCTGATGATTAGGACCTTTGTCAATAGCTGTTTGGCGTTCAGGCTCTCCCCCCCCCCCCCACCATCCTGACTTTTCCTAAGGCGGTGGTCGAAGCAGAAGAAGCAGCATTCCGACGTCGAGGTGTCGCTTTGAGGGGTTTAAGCCTTCTTTGAGGCTTTTATACCCGAAACCGTAAACCACAAAACCCGAATCCCGTTTTTTTATTAAGGATTGTGGCGGTTTTGTGGAGGTCCCCCGATAGTACCCTTTCTGATTCTGCGCTTTTTGCTTTGGGGTCTGCTTGTGAATAAAACTGAGTATTTCAGAAAAAAAACACTATTTTGGGGTTTAGGGCTTGGGGCCACTGAGACGCAAGAAATGAGCCTTGTTATCAGGAGATTGGGGTCTGTACCCATAGGCCCCAAAGTAGTTCCTTCTTGTGGTTTATATTTAGAATCCTATAAGGTAATCCCAAAAAGGAACTACTTAGGGGCCCATGGGTAAACCAGGCTCTAAGTTGGGATATAAAGGGGAGTGTGCTTGACGTAAACCCCCAAGTGTAGTGGTGATTGAACATCAAACCCTGTATACTTTATCAAAGCCTAAACACCCTAAAACCCTGAAACTCTAAAACTCTAAAACCCTAAAACCCTAAACCCTAAACCCTAAAACCCTAAAACTCTAAAACGTTTATGTCCTGGTCTCCTTTTTTGAACTTGAAGAGCCCGACACTGAGGGGCTCAACTCTTGAACGCCTTATATGCCATCCACAAAGAACCCCGTGTCAGAATGCCTTGGGTTTAGGGTTTAGGGTTTAAGGCTTAGGGTTCAGGGTTTAGGGTTTAGGGTTTAGGGCCGTTTAGGGTTTGGGGTTTAGATAGTCTGCAGCTTGTTGGCGTGGAGGCTTTGTGGGTTGCTGGATCCGGGTGATGGGTTTTGGTTGGGTTCAGGGTTCCCCTATAACGAATAAGTCAGAGAGCCCATAAGATGCCATAAAAGCTAAACCCTGACAACGAACCCTAAACCCCAAAACTCTAAGCCCTAAGCAGCCCTAAACCCTAAACTCTGATGCCTGATCCGTAATTGTTGCATCAAGGGTTCTTAATCTGTGTTCTGGGGTACCACACTCTGATACTTTTTGCGGGGGACCTATTCCTTAGAGGAACCATTGTGAAATGAGAACTCATATTTCTTGTCCCTGGTTGCACCCTAAACCCTTAATCCCTAAACCCTCAACCCTAAACCCTAAACCCTAGACCCTACACGCTCCAAAGCCCAGTAAAAGTGGAGGACATTGACTTTTTCATGGGCATGCCCAAGCTTGCATGGGTCTGATGCCCAGTTCGGGGGTTTATGTAGGGTATAGGGCCCCTACTTTTAAGGGTTTATGTAGGGTTTAGGGCCCAGTTCAGGGCGAAAGGATTTACATTTTTAGGCCTTCCGGGTCGAGTTTGTTCAGGGTTTGGGGCTTTTGGGTTCAGGGTTTGCTAGTCCAGGGCCCAGGGTTTAGGGTTCAGGGTTTAGGGTTTAGGGGTTTAGGGCTTTAGGGCCCATTTCTGGCTCGCTGTGTTTGAAGAGCCACGAAAGCATCTGCTTTTTCCCAGCGGGCCGCCCAACAGATTAATACACCTCCAAACCGTAAACCTTCAACCAAAAAAGCAAAGATAAAACCTCAAACCCAAAATAATAATTCCCAATACTAAACTCGTAGAGGACGTGCTTGAACCTTCAGAAGATAGAGCCCCAAATCGCAAACCAGCACCAGCGGCCTCTAGACTTGACATCTACACCCTGAACCTTTGCAAAGCCCCAAAAACCCTGTGAAACCTTTTGTTTGCAACCCTGTGTATAACTTGGTCCACCAGGAGTACTCTTCGACCCTGTTTATTTTGATGTCTCCCTTTAGTTAAAGCTGAAGGATAGACAAAGGGTAACCGTACAATTGGGATCTGATTTATTACTCAAGCCCTCTGTCATTATACCGTACCTGACCATGGCCTTCTGTTGATCGCGTGCCACACGTGATTGCCCTAAACCCTAAAGCCGCTCAAACCCTAGACCCTCAACCTTAAACCCCTCAACCCGGAACTCCCCCAACCCTGAACCCTAAACCCAGGTGATAGTTCTGGACTGCATTGCCTGCATCTTCTTTGTAGTCGGCTTGCGGGTTGCCTGAGACCTAGACTGCCGAGGGCCTTGACTCGTTTGAAGGGGTCTTTTAGAGTGTAGGGTTTAGGGTTTAGGGTTTAGGGTTTAGGGTTTAGGGTTTAGGGTTTCGGCAAGGTCTTCAACCAGGGTTTCTTACGGCTTTAGGTTTTGTCATTGCGGTTTCTTGTTGGAGTAGTTTCTGCTTTGTTGTTTAGGGCATTCGGGTTTCGTTGTCTTGCATTGGGTGGGATCTTGCATTGGGTGGGGTTTATGTTTTGGGTATTTTTGGGTTTGGTGCCCATGTCGGGGGACGGAACAGGACTTTGGGGGTTCATTGTATCGTATGTGTGTGTGTGTGTTGAATTTGTTTGTTGGTGGGGCAATCTTGCGTCACTGCTGTATGGTTGTGTAGGGTAGTCTTGCCTCTCAGATGTATGCTTTCATTGTATGTTTCGGATCGATTCTTTGTCGATCGGTAGCATGGGCGTTTCCGGCTCAGGCGCGGGCACCCTTAGTTTGGGGTGCAGCCTTAAAGAGACTCCGGTGAGGTTTTCGAGCTTGATGTTTGTATTGGGTTTGGGGTTTGGGGAGCAATACGGTCGATGACGATGAGAGTCTCGCTTGTGCTGTCCTTCCCGGGTGCTCAAAATACGAGCTTCTCACTTCATACTTCATGAGGTACCGGGCTCCAACCCCAAGCCTTGAACCCTAGACCGAAACCCTAAATCAAGTCCTAGACTCAGACTGATGCCAACAACTGTACAGTCAAGGGTTTGGGGGTTTGGGTTTAAGGGCTTAGGGTTTCAAGTGTCGAGCACATTTTCTCAAAACAACTCTGCGCGAAAGGACTCATGTGATTTCTACCGCAGACCACCTAAAGGATCTAAAAACAGAAGCCTCGAAAAGGTATCCTACCAGTATGTAGGTCAAGATAATAAGGTTTGTTCATGGGTTCTTTTCTTCGGCTGAACTTCTTAGTAACAGCTCAGCAAGTGGAGCTCGCAGTAGGCTTTCCCTTTCGGTCAGCATGAAGAGGCGAACAGTTCATACTGCTGAAACGGCCCTCAAGCCCCCAAAACATCTCAAGAATCATGCCCTCCTTATAGCGTTAGAAACCGTGAAGCCAAAACCGTAGAACTACTAAGACCTTAAAACCCCAAATCCCTAAGCCGTAGAACCTCAACACCCAAAAAAGCTGAAGTAGAAAGTATTCACCGAGGTGACACAATGCGCACGCAAGCGGAGCGACGTGGACAGCTGGGCTATGATCCGAAACTCGAAGCCCGGGGTTCCTGACGGCTTCCTCACTTCCTATGGTGGGTTCCTTCGGGGTTCCTTTCAGGGTTCCTGTAAGAATTCCTTTCAGGGTTCCTTTAAGGTTTCCTTTGCGGTTCCTTTCAGGGGGTTGGATTTCATTCGGGTTTTGCATAGTTTTACTAATGTCGGGTCCTGATTAGTGTGGGAGGGACCCCCCTCCCCAAACAATTTCGGAGGATCCACCATCATAATTTGAGTGGGATTTATTTTGGGAGTATCGGTCGGGATTGGTAGTAACTAGTATGAGTGATAGTAGTATTAGTAGTACTAGTGGTAGCAACAGTAATAGCTCAGAGCCATCCACGGAAGCAGCCGTGCTCCTTTTCACAAAAGGTTTGGAGCCCCGGAAGGTTTCAAGCCTTTAATGAAGGATTCAGGGTTTAGGGTGTGTATATATATATAAATAAGCATGTGTATACATATATATATATATAGATTTATTTATTGATTTATAAGTTATATATATATATATGTAAATAAACAGCCACTCGACATCGGCGCGAACCCGCAAGCTTCGCATTGTTGTGGGCCCCCACGTCCTGGCTTTCGTAGGCCTGCTGGGCTACCCCCTCGGAGAATCGATGGCTTGGCCTCCCCGCATAAGCGGTTTAGTCCGGAACCCTACACTTTTGGCCGCAGGGCCATCGAGAGAATTAGGGTTGGTATCATTATAGCAGTATTAATTAGTACGAGTGATACTGCTAGTGGTATTTGCAGTAATATTAGTAATGGTAGTCATGCCGGGCATCAGAATAGGAAAGAAACGCTGCGTAATTGGGGGTCGGAATAAAACAACTTTGCATAATTGGGGACCAGCACACTGAAGAGGACCTTACACTAACAAGTCTGCTTTTGGCTGTCAGTGTTTGTTCAACTCTTGCTCTTGTATCGGGTATGCGGGCCATTGCGATCTTAAGCCCCCAACCAGCTTGAGAGAAGAAAGCTCATGAGAGCAAGCATAAACCCAAAGTTGAAACTCAATCTCAAAGATGCAGATAAGACCGAGATTCCACATTCCCGAATTTGCAAACCAAGCAGTTGCTCCAGCCTTACCGCCTAAAGACCCTGGAGGCCACCCCCGCACCCCACCTCCCCCCCAGGGCCCCCCCACCCCCACGCTCTCACCACCCCCCTGCTCAGGGTTTAGGGTTAGGGCCTCATGCAAATGACTCATGCTATGATAGTCCTGCACGGATGCAGCGGAACTCTGCAGGGGCTTCCTGGGTGGGATGTTGGTAGGTTGATCCTTTTTTCCTTGGCTATAGTAATTGGGGATCCTCTCCCCTATCTTCATCCCCACCCGAAACTTTGGAGCCCTTTGAGACTTTGATTTCTGAGCAAGGGCCAAGGGTGCTGGGTGTTTTCGCCGAGCTGTTAGGTGCCTGCTCTCTGGAAAGGTTTACGGTTTCGGGTTCACGGTGTGTATACACTGTGCACGCGGTGGGTGCGCTTCTTTAGGAATGTGGGCGCACCCCTTATCGCGTGCCTGCATCAGTATGTACTGTAGTCCCGCCCCAAGCACCCAAATTATTCTCAATTAGGGGTTAATTCGGGATCACCCCGGGTCCCAGGTTCTGGCCCGGGTTCCGGGTTGGGGGCCGGTGTTGGGTCGGGTCCCGGGTGTCGGGTGCTGTTGGTGTGGATGTTGATGTTGGTGTTGTTGTTGGCAGCCCGGGCCCGTTCGGGTTCCGGGTCTGCGGGTCTGCGGGTTCCGGGCCCGAGTCCCGCATTCAGGGCGGTGATGTAGGGTTTTGAGTTTGGGAATTCATCCGTTAGCCTTTCCGGAGAGGGGAGGAATGCTCCATAAACCTTAAACCCCAAACCCTCAAGCTTAAAGCCTAATCCTTAAACCTTCGACCCTGATGATTTGTTTTTGTTGACATGAAGCTTCCGACACCCGACCGTGGTTCCATGTGCCCATATAGTATACACGCAGGCTTTACAGAACCTAAAGAGGAACCCTTTAAGGCCTAGGTATATACCATATGGGCACATGGAACCGTAGGGCATATTATGAGCCACCTGTTTCAAAAAGGCTCTAAACCCTAAACCCTAAACCCTAAACTCCCAGAATCGTGAGGACTCAGATATGATCCTGCAGCCGATGGTGTGAGTGAGCCGATGCCCCAGAGGCTCCAGCAACATGTCGGGTAGGGTTTAGAGTTGACCCTAAACCCTCAACCCGCAACCCGTATGGTATGGTATGGCATGGTATGGTATGGTATGGTATGGTATGGCATGGTATGTATAAATTTATGTATGCATGTATCTATGCATGTATGTATGTAGCAGAAGAAGAAGAAGCAACAACGGTTTCGCCATCTCGGGCTTCGGGACCTACCCGTCTCAAGCTGGGACGGAAAGTTAGAGATGATGTGGCTACAGCGCGTTTCCGTGGCACTTGCACCGACCCGCTGCGTGTCACAAATCGTCCTGAGTTGCTGTCGAGTAGCATCCCATCTAGCCTACAACACTGGATTGTGGAATAGTGTCAAGGCTTGGGTAACCCTAAACCACGGTACCTGTGGCCCCAAGATCTACACAAGACTAGGCCCTTGGAGAGCTCATAGCATCCCATACCCACGCTTTAGGGCTCCTGGCAGTGTACACCTAGGGCTTAGTGGAGGTTAGAGTTTAGGTTGGACGCCCGCGGGCCCTGGGATAGGCCCGCGGCCTAGACATGCCCAGAGTCTAATACCCCTTAATCAAGGAGGGGATATCGTTTTTCTCCCAAACTCTAAACCCTAAACCCCAAACTCTAAGCCCTAAACCCTAGGCCCTAAGCCCTAAACCCGAACCCCTAAACTCGAAACCCTAAACCCTTTCCCCGGGGCCCAAAGCCCTAAAGCCTAGAGCCCGAGAGCCCTGGAGAACCCTAAATCCTACCCTAGAAACCTGGAGCCCTAGGGCCCTGAAGCCAAACTCTGGGCCCCTCTGCACCCCTGGTAGAACAGCGAACACAAACGAACCCTGACACCCCAACCTCGCCGAGCCCAGCTTGCGCCTTTGTAGAAATCCTACCGACTTATCTAGGGCTTAGGGCTTACTGTTTAGGGCTTAGGGTTTAGGGTTTTGGGGACCCGTAAGGCTACAGGCCCTGAACCCGCTTAAGTACTGCATTGTGTAGGCCTTTTGGACATGTTTACAAAGGGTCTTATTTGTTTCGCTGGTTTTTCATTCCTTCGATGACCAGTCCCCGCTGTGAGCCCTTTCCCCCGGGAAGCAGGACGAATAGCCTCAAAGTTCAAGAACCCCTCCTCGCACCGCAGCCGCATTTTCAGAGCGCTGTAGTTCGCATGCATAGCGGTCGCAGAACCTGCGGCCATAGCCTTGCTAGCTTCTCCCCTGCGCTGTCACATTCATTGCTGCTCTTACTCAAGGCAAACTTCATTTAGCCTGTCGCTCGTAGGGATGTACCCTAAACTAAATGATCTACAACCGCTTTAACGCTCATCCCTAAACTCTAAACCCTAACACCCCCCTCCTTTTTTCCGGCGGCTCTGATGTTTTTTAACACTCTTTACGAGCTCGTCGAGGAGGACCGGCGCGAGCTTAGAGGCTCAAGGAGGGTTTGGACCCGGATTTCGGCCTCGGGCAGTGTAGGGCTTACCGACTAAAGCTAAATTTAGTTTAGGGTTGAGGGTTTAGGGTTTAGGGTAAGTGCACCCTAAACCCTAAACCTAAACCCTAAAGTGCACCCAAACCCTACACCCTTTGGGCTTAGGGCAGTTTCGGCTTTCGGTAGTCGGCTTCAACGTTCGGCGGCTTCAGGTGTTGAGGGTTCGGGATTTGAGCTCTGACGTCTTATGAAGCCCCGAAGCCCCATAAGCCTTGCACCCACCTGTAGGGCTTGCATGAATGCCAAATAAACCTGCCATAACCTACTTCTTGTTAAGGGTTCCTCATTATGATTTCCTTATGCAAGCCCTTAAGAAAAGGAAGGTTATTGTTATTTGGGGTTTAGGGCGCAGGGTTTAGGGAGCCCTCGTCCCCCAAACTCTTGGATTCGTGCCCCGATCCGACACTACGCCCCGCAGCCCGAAGATTGAACCATTCAATTTGGGTTTAGGGTTTGGGGTCCCGGATCTTTACTGTACTCTCTTCTACTCTACGCTACTCTTCTGTGTGCGATACTGTATTATACTATACTTTACCGTGTTGTACCGTACTGCACTATACTATACTTTAAAATACCATATTATGCTAAAGAGTCCGAATATATGAAACTACCTGCACTCCCTGCACAGCATTGGTAGAATACATCCCGGGGGCCATCGTTCTTCTTCTATATTGACACAAGCCAAATGCTATACTTTGACAAGCTCTTCTAAACCACAAGCCCCGAACCTTAACCCTAAACCCTAACCCTACCCCCGCTTCCCCAAAGTCCGAAAGCTTTCAACGCCCTCTAAACTATACCCTAGCCCAATCAGCCCCAAACCCTAAACCCTCAACCCCAAACCCTAAACCACCCGAAGGACTTTGCAGGAATCGCTTATGTTTGCCGTTGAGAAGGCACCCAGCGCGCCGGCCTCGGAAGTTGGCTGCAGAAGGTTCCTTTCTGGGGGTTGCACATAGCTTTAGACTGGTTTAGAAGTGTTGGGTGTGGGTTTGGGGTCTAGGGTTTGGGAGTTTAGGTTTTTAGTAAAGCTTAGGATCTAGGGCTTAGGGGTTTAGGGTTTGGGGTCTAGGGTTCGGGAGTTTAGGTTTTTAGTAAATTTTAGGGTTTAGGGTTTAGGGTTTAGTACAGTTCAGGGTTTAGGGCTTAGGGGTTGTGCGCATAGTGTGCTGATGCAAACATGAGATATTCAAACACAAGGCGTATTTACCTTGCTTGGCACTTATCATCGGCAGCGTGATTGTCTTGCAGGGTCCATTAGCCTTTTGCTGAACGAATTTTCCTGGTTGATGAACACAACAGGAGAGTCCAATACCCTGTAAATATGGCTTAAATCATAGTCTGAAGCCCCGCATAATTTAAGGTATATGCCTTAATTAAGATAATCACAGATCTTCATGAAACATAAGCAAGCCGCCCTCGTACTCCCTAAATCCTGTAGTATCTATCTTCGGGAAATAGGGTGTTGGAGACTGTGCTCGCACAACTATAATTTCACGGCACCAGATAGGGTTAATCCTGAAAGCGGGACCGAAGGCACAACACTGAAGCACAAAACATGACTTGTTGAACCCTCCATCCTGAAATACTTCGTTTCCCGGTAGCCCTAAACCCTAAACCCTAAACCCTAAACCCGGAATACAAGAGATTTCTTTCCTTAGGTCACTGTCCCAGGTCTGGGTTCCAACAGCCCCCACAATTGAAACCCTAAGCCCTAAACCAACGTCCAAAGCCCCTCCATCCCTACAGAGCTCCTCTCTAAGTCTAAAGCCCTCCGGCCTGAAGCCACAGTCCTTAGATTCTCAGAGTTTAGGGATGCTTAACGCTTTCTGCAAGGTTTAATTTTAAACGCTGCGCGTCGTCCGCCTCGGCCCGGCCGTATGTTGGGAGGAAGACATGATGCCAGGTCTGAGGTTTTTGCTTTCGCAGGATATCGGGGTGCAGCGTCTGCGGGGTG
>CAJNJA010006211.1:5403-17091 GCA_905231915.1 Symbiodinium necroappetens
GGGACTCTACTTTAGAGAACTACCAACATCCTTGGCCGAGGGCCGATGAAGTGGTTGGCTTTGGCCGTTCCCAGCTGGTCACCTGCTTCAGCAGACCATATGGTTTGCTGTAGGGGCCTCAATAATTAGAATAGGGTTTTGGGGCCCATTATACTATAGTTCTATAATAAGGAACCCCCAAAATAGTATAGGTAATTATTTAAGCCCCTTCATGGCACTCTACCCATAGGCACCATAGTAGTTCCTTTCTGGGATTACCTTATAGGATCCTATTTATAAACCACAAGAAGGAACTACTATGGAGCCTATGGGTAAGCCCGGAAACCCCAAAAAACACGCTTCAAAGCCGCCGCATTCTTCGTGTCACCAAGTGTCGAGCCCGTAACTGCGGAGAGTAGCTGCTTCAGTCATTGGTATGTCTTCAGGCTTACACAAGGGTCGAAATCATCATCATCATCATCATCATCATGGTGGGGGCGAGGGGTGGTATTGCACTAAAATTTCTATAGCATGGAGGGATGGATGAAAGTTGACATCAGAACCTGTTCAGAGCTGAGATTGACACTTATAGAACCATATAAAGGGGCCAGAAGAAACCCTAGTCCTATAATTAAAGCCTGATGCCCTGACTTAAGCCCTTTTGTTCAGCCTTCTGGCATCCCAGGATTCAGACCAAATGTTCTGGAGAGCAAACCCAAAGGCTCCAAGTATATACTTATAGGCTTTTAAAGTACCTGTAGAGGCACCCCTTTAGGGCCTAGGTATGTACTATATGGTTGCATGGAGCCTTAGGGAAAAGGGGTCGGGTTTAGGATTTTAGGGTGTTGGGGTTTTGGGGTTTAGCGGAATGCGTCCAAGGGTGGTCTAGTATAGAGCGAAAAGACGCCTCATTGCGACGATAAGAGACGTGCCTTCTATTCTGGCAAATTTTAAGTGACTCCAATCTCCAATGATCTCCACAAAATCACGCAAGACAAACTCCATCTCGAAAGCATGCGCCTGTAAACCAGAACCGACCATACACAAAGACCCTAAGTATGCCTCCACGCACAGAGCAAAGCAACCCCTAAATCCAATCAATATCAGAGTAGCCACAAGAGCCTGCCGACCCACACCCGCAATTCTATAGAAGCAGTATAGAACCCACATTAAGCCCTATAACACCTAAACGAACGGTGCGGAAGTACAAATCACCCTGTGTGGACGCCGAACCGGTTCAGTAAACACCCCCGTCGTAGTACCCTTACAGAAACCCCATCAATTCCTATAGAGCCTTCTTCGCAGAGCCACCATCAAGCCCTATAGTACCCTTACGGAGCCCCGGTGATATCGTGAAGTGCCACGGCCTGCTTGCTTGTAAAGCCCCTGCGCCGCTGTGGCGTGCTCCTGAGCCTGCCCAGAACACCAGGGTTTAGGGTTTAGGAGTTTAGGGTTTAGGTGGCACCCTTGTAACAAGGACCCTAAAACAAACCCTCATTTAAAAAGAACTACCCATATGGGAGAGTACATGCTCGTCAAATACGGGGGACAGGGGGTCAAGGCTTGGGGATCAGGGATCCTTTAGGGTTCCCTGAACCCTAAGCCCTAAACCCTAAATCCTAAACTTCCTCAACCCTAAACCGCTGTAGGGTTCAGGTCTTAGGGGACCTACCTGATCATTCGGTGTTCTTCTAAGGGACCATGGCTGGTAGAAGCCGAAGTGCACGCGAATCTTCCGGGCCCACATGCGCAGGGCGTAGCACAAGGCCGCTGTGCCCCATTGATCTTGTGTACTTTTGGTAGCATGCCCTTCTTCGCGACAAGCTGGCTGCAGAGGCCGAGCAGCCGACAGCACCTGGAGGCTGCACTCGGAGCTAGGGGAGCTGCAAGTGTTGCAAAATCTTTCGGGAGTTAACGCTGCGTGTCATTCGCGAAGCGGTGCAAATCTGAGTCAACGTACTCAAGCGTTTCCTTGACAAGCCGTTGGATTATTGGATGTGTCTTCAGCCACTCCTGACGCACGGTGGGTCTTGACTGCTCAACGGCAATCGGCTGAACTCTGTCAGCATGCACAGAGGCACGGGTTCGGATCACTCGGAGACAGTCTTTAACAGGACTCGTTCCTTTTTGTTCGATCCAAAAGGGAATTGCAGCGTTTTCAGAGCTTGAAGAACGCAATCACTAGGTACTTGGATTTAGGACCAGTACTTGTAAGTGGTTTTTGTTGTCGATCAGTATGTGATTACTAGCAACCTTGGCCCCAAGGGTTTAAGACCAACTGAACCCCCCCAAGGGTCTTTTTGTAAGATTTAACAGGTAGCGGGCTTGGGGGTGGTAGAATTCGAAGGATGCAGAGCACCGTACCTGGTAGTTCTCCAAAAATTAAGGTCCCTTTTAGGGTCCTCTTTATCAGGGCTTAGGGTTTAGGGTTCAGGGTTACTGGACCAAAAGGGACCCTGATTTAGAGAACTACCCACTTGTAAGGGCCATTCGGTCGCACCCGGTCTGTTGATCTGTTGATGGTGTCTTGTGCGATTCGACCACTGGCCTCTCTAGAGTCTTCAATGAGGAGGGTTCAGGACAGGACTACAAAAACTTGCATCGCTCTAAGCATGCATGAGAGACAAGTCAGCTGGAACCGAGAATCCTATATGCTTTAAGATGACGATCCGGTCACTGCAGCTGGGCTGATGTCGGGAGGTCTCTAGGACTTCATGAGCAGGCCAATTCAGAAAATATGCGAAGTTTGAAGACTATGCGTCAGTCAGAACTTATCCAACTGGATTCGGCTGCGGTATCCAAACCCACGGATCAATTCGTGGCATGCTGCCTAGGTAAATGCACTTGATTTCTGACGAGACTCATTGGGATGTCCCAAGTAGGGTGGTAAGGTTATCGCCAATCAACTATAGGCTCCTTGTTAATTCCCCTAAACCCTAAACCCTATCTAGGCCCTCTAAGCCCGTATATAGGCCCTAAACTAAACCCTAAGCCCCTAAACCCCCTAGGCCTTAATGGGCCCTGTATGGGCCCTAAACTAAACCCTTAAAGCCTATACCCCAAATCCCTAAACCCCTGAACCCTGATACTCTAACAAAGCTCGGACTGACCCTACTGCTGATGATATAAATCCTGCATTACCTTAAGAACCCTAAACTATGGGAATTATGGTATGTTCCTTACTATGGGTAACGCAAGGCTTATATCATCAACCCTAAACCCTAAACCCTTAAACCCCTAAACCCCTAAACCCTCAACCCCTCAACCCCTAAACCCAAAACCCTGAACCCTATATCATCAACGGTGCCTCACTGGCATTGTGGGTCGCCGCTGCCAGGCCGGCAAGCAGCAACCGTGACGCGGCCTTGGACACAGAGATGACCCCATTTTCAGGTTCTTTGCAGGGATCCATAGGGGCTCCTTTAAGGGATCTATACGGGTTCCTTCAAGGAATCTATAGAGGTTCCTTTAAGGGATCGATAGAGGTTCCTTTAAGGGATCTATAGGGGTTCCTTTAAGGGTTCCTTTAAGGGATCTAGAGGGGTTCTTTCAAGGGATCTATATGGGTTCCTTTATAGGTTCCTTGAAGTGATCTAAAGGGATACTACTATGGGGGATACTTGCACAAACCATATAGTCATTCCTACTACAGAAAAAAAACCCGCCTACATACTACATGCTGGATCGGTACTTAGGACCCGTTGGGGACGGACGATGCCGCTGCCGGCCATACCTATATATTTGGGCAACGTACCCCAATCGCGATGTGAGGGGTGCATCCCACGTGAACTCTGGAGGATTCCTTGCCTCAGGTCACGAGTATAAACTTTCATACATACTTTCATACACCTAGTTCCTCAGGGCAGCCAGATCAGCTGCAGTACTACAGTGTGACTGGGAACATGAGCAAGAGCTTCCGATCATGTTCAGACAATATTTAAAGGAAACTACAGGTGGGGAGTTTAGGGTATATAGGGCTTCTATACGGCTTCTATAAGGTATATAGACCTTCTATAAGGCTCCTATAACGGTAACTACCCACCGGAAAATGTTCTAGAAATATCAATGATATGTTGAACAATCACAGGAAGGTCCAGCTTGTGCTCACACAAAGCCCAAGAGGGTCGAGGCTTCGGCTCAACATCAAAGAGCTCACCCCTCAACGGGTTTCGGGTTTAGGGTTTAAAATTAAGCATTTGAGGGTTTAGGGTTTAGGACGTTTAGGGTTTAGTGCTATGACCTCTTCAACACGGGCTCAAAGCCGCTCGATGAGTGGTACGCAATGGAAGCGGTAAATGCCGTTCACAAAACCTCCATTCAGACAGAAGCATCATCTGGCAACCCTCGCCCCACATAGAACCCCTTGAATGAAACTATCTAGTAGAAACCATTTGCAAAACGCTGCAAACCTTTACAGCACTCTTCAAACCCTTTAAGGCCATCAAATCCGTGTTAACAAATATAGACATCCTAACGTATGTTAAGAAGGTAGGTTCTATAGGGTCCAGGTAAACCCATAAAGACTTATTTCAGAAATCATAATAAGAATCCTTACAGAGGTAGATTTATAGGGCACTAGAAGCCCTAAAAACAAAAAAAAACAAAACCCCAAAAACCTAAACCCTAAACCCGAAGCCCTGTACCCTATAAACCCTATACCCTAAAAACCCCCAAAACCCTAGAAGCCCTACGCAATCCGTCGCAAGCCTCGCCGGCCACGTCCCCGGAAGCCTTTGCCGCCTTGGCGGAGGCCTCCGCAGCATCGACGGCCTCGGCACTTAAGGGAGGGGTGTTTAGGGTATACCTGGGGATCCAAAAACCCACTGTTTTAGGGTATATTCAAAAAAAAAAAAGGGATCATAACCTACTATTTTGTAGGGTTTGGGGATACAGGTAGGGTTTAGGGGGTTTAGGGTGTCAGGGTTTAGGGGTTTCGGGTTTAGGGGTTTTAGGGTTGAGGGTTTGGGGTTTTAGGGTTTAGGGGGTTTAGGGTGTCAGGGTTTACGGTTTAGGGGTTTAGGGTTTTAGGGGCTTTGGGTTTAGGGGGTTTAGGGTTTATGGGGTTCAGGGGTTTAGGGTTTTAGGGTTTAGGGTTTCTGGGGGAGGAGGGCGGCAAAAGCAAAAATCACTGGTTCAGGAACGCAAGGACAAACCATTCACCGGGGGTACTTCTCTAAATTTCTCTACATTGGGGTCCCTCTCAGGGTCCTTTTGATACCTGATCTGAACCCAACGATGCTCAAAAGGAAACCCTAAACCCTAAACCCTAAAAGCCTAAAGCCTCCGAAACCCTAAAAGCCTAAAACCCTAAACCCGAAACCCTAAAAGCCCAAAAACCTAAACCCTCAAAGCCTGAAGCCCTAAACCCTAAACCCTCATTAGGTTCCGACCTCCTGGAGTCTTCGTATCTCGCCGGAGCCCAAAATGGTAGAGACCTGCGGAGCGAGAAGACTGACGGAAGTCCTAAGCTACAGCAGCCAAGAGGTATAATTAGGCTGTAGGATTTAAGGGTTTAAGGCTTTGGGGTTTAGGGTATAGGGCTTATAGGGCTTGTAGGGTTTAGGGTTCAGGGATTCGGGTTTAGGGTTTCGGGATATCTCTGGGGGTCTGCCAAATATGGGAGCCTTTCTGATTAGGACCGAGGGTCGATTGCAGTGAGTTAGGTTAAGGAGGTAAGGAAGGGTTTAGGGTTTAGGGTACTATTATTAGTGCGGCCTCCATATCAAACGCAAATGCGCTGATCCTGAGATTTGCTTTTTTGGTGGCGGGTTTTAGTACAAGACATGGGCATGCGCAAGTTCAAGCTCTCGGGTACATAAATAGAAATCCTGAAACAAAGTGTTGGATGAGGCAAGGGATGCGAAGGTTTTTTGTGCTCGCTGATGCGTTTAGGGTATCAACCAAGCACTCTCTTGCAGCGGCTTCAGGGCTAAAGTGCACGTGATTAGCATTTCGGGTTCAGCCCTGTTACACTGCATTGGGATGTGTTGCAAGCCGCAAACCTGGTCAGACTAGCTGTAGGGGGCCCGTTCGAAGTCTCGTGGTTTCCCTTACCCTCGAAGGGCTCATATTTTAAGGCTTTTGGGCCCAAAGACCGTATCATACAAGGCTTTTGGGCTATTTTGATGCTAAGGGCTTGGGGTTACTTGAAGGCTGAGGGGACGTAGCGAGTACGTTATGTGCGCGTTCAGGCTAGGATCCCCAATTCGGGACCCGATACATCCTTCCTTTTGGGGTTGCCTACTATGATTTCCTTATATAGGTCCTTCAAAGGGTAAGTAATTAGCATATTTAGGATCCAGGTATCTCCTTGCGACAGTATGCACCTCGTCTAGCAGTGCGCCCTAAACCCGAAACCCTAAACCCTAAACCGTTTGGGGTTTTGGGTTTAGGGTGCTCTGTTTCCACCTCTCCCCAACCACCTTCAGCCCCAACGCCCCAAAGCTTAAATGCCCTAAAGCCCAGAAAACGCCAAACGGCCTCAACCTTAAACCTCCTATCTGAACCTCAACCCCCCCTGCCAACCTCAGAAAAATCAACTGGAAGCCTGAACCCGGCAGCATCAGCGTTTAGGGTGTAGGGGGTTAGGGTGTGTAAGGTTTATAGGGTTTGGGATTTTCTGGATGACGTCTCTGCAAAGATTCTGTCTTGTGAGGATGCTGTAATCCACGTGGCCCCTCTCTGAGCAGGAACCTCACTCCTCCCGCCCCAAACCCCAAACTGCCTCCTGAAGCGCTAAGCCCAAAAAAAAAATGAAGCCTTTATGCAAAAGTCCCGGCACCCCTGAACCCTCAAACCACCAAAGTAAGTAAACCCCCAGCCCCCAGCCCCTCAACAACAAACCCTATAATCCCTAAATCCTAAACAAAACAGTACAGTTTTGGTAGGAATCGATCACGGGGCGACTCGCCTCGCCCGCCTGCGAAGATGAGGTTTCGCCGTTGCTCAGCGCCTGAAGCAGTAGCAAAAGATCCAGACACTCACACACAGGCACACCCACATGCATACATGTATACATGCACACATGCATACATGCATGCATAAAAATACATGCATGCATAAAAAGCATGCATACATACATACATGCATACATACATGCATACATACTTATGTATGCATGTTTGTTCGTACGTACGTACGTACGTACGTATGTACGTACGTACGTATGTATGTATTTATGTATACATGTGTACATATATATATATATGCATGCTTATGTGCGTATGCATATGTATGTGTATGTATATATGTATAGATGCATCATCCAAGTATAAACATGTATATAGATACATATATACCCCCACCCACACACACACACATGTAGATCTGCTTGCATATATATATATATATGTGTGTGTGTGTATGTATATGTATATGTATATATGTATATGTATATGTGTATATGTGTATTTGTGTATATATGTATATATGTATGTATATGTAGGTGTACGCATGAGGCTGAATTCGAATGTGTGTGTGTATGCATGCATGCATGCATGCATATATTGACAGTACTACTTCGAGTACGGTCCAGCTGGCTGTGAAGAGGAAGACATTGAGCACTGACATCCCAGCCCAAACCGTTGAACAATGCTGCTACAGGCTGTTGAAGGTGAGCAAACCCATCCTCAGATCAAAACCTTAATCTAGGGGCTCTAAAAAATGAGAGTCGGGATTTGGGGTATATTATACTACAACTATGATAAGGAATCCCCCCCAAAAAAGTATTGGCAATTATTTAGGCCCCTACACCCTAAACCTTCAACCCCAAAACCCTAAACCCCCAAAAACCCTCAACCGTAAGCCCTAAACCCCAAAGCCAAAACACCCTACACCCCTAAACCCCAAAGCCCAAAAACCCTAAACCCTGAAACCCGAATCGTAGATCCTGAAGTCCCGCCTCTCTGCTCGCGAGCTCGACGATGACGAGCAATTCCGCAGAAGGACTCCGTTCCTGGGCTTCTCCTTTAAAGGGTTCCTTTGAGGATTCCCTTAAGGGTTCCTTTAAGGGTTCCTTTGAGGGGTTCCCTTGAGGGTTCCTTCAAGGGTTCTATAGGCTCCTTGAAGGGTTTCTATAAGGGTTGTATGGGTTCCCTTGAGGGTTCCTTTACGGGGTTCTATAGGCTCTAGGGTTTTAGGGTCCATATGGGTAGTTCTCTAAATCAGAGTCCATTTTACGAGCTTCTCATTTGAAGTAAGAGGTCCTTAAAGGGATCTGTAAAGGCAGGTCCCAAAAGACCATGTCTATTATGGCCTAAATATCCACTATTAAGGACCATGACGGCCCATTATACTGAGGCTCTGCTGGCCGAGCGTGCACGACTACTTACTTGTCCAGTGGCCTAAGGGAACCAAAAGCTTACATTTGGGATTCTAAGCCAACAAAGTTAAAGGTGGCCTACTCTACTACCAAGATTATCTAGATTCCGCCTCCTGCGTGGGCGTAGCTATATTGACGAAACAGATTCGTCGTTCTGTTGCTCATGTGACCAGGGGAACACCGAAACAAAGACTTTGACAAAGATACTACTTGGGACCTGAATGGAATTGAACGGAAAGGGGTGCAGAGGCCCAGCTGTTGGGGAGCCAGACTTCAAGAGCCAAGGATGAAACGCCACAGTACTACGTATACAAACCGCCACGTCAAAAAATCTCCGGCTGTACCTAGACTCCAAAGAGCCTACCTCTTTAAGGATTTATATACGGAAAGTATAATAAAGAACCCTAAAAAGGTAGGTTCTTTGCCTAAACCCTAAACCCTAAACCCTAAAGTTCTTTGGGGTCCAGGTAAGGTTTGGGGAATACCGTCAAACTGCAGCCCAACTTAGGGCCAGACCCAGGCAACCGGCGCCATTTCGCGAAGCACGGCGGGACCTCTTGGCAACACTTAGACGGTTTAGGGTTTAGGGTTTAGGGTTTAGGGTTAACTTAGAGCTGCAAGCAGTGAGCCTGGCAACCCCTCAACACGCAACCCTAAACTTAAAACACTACAAGCACGCCACACAACCCTAAACGCTAGACCCTGAACCCTAAACCCCCCAAAATAGAAACACACGGGGTTTCTGGTTTCTGGATGTTGTCCTTGGGGGTTTGGGGTTTCACAACAATCTGGCCCCTCAACACCTCGGAACCGCTCCCAAGGCTGTCCGCCTCGGGGCTCTTACGTTCATTAGGTGTTGAGGCTTCAGGGTTTAGGGGTTTAGGGTTTAGGGTGGAGGCGTTAGGCTTCAGGAGCTTGGGGGTTAGGGTTTAGGGGTTTAGGGGTTCAGGGTCCATAAATATCCAAGAAACTCCAAAAGCTGGGGAAAACATGGCTCCATGTTCGCAAGGGGCTCTCGCATATAGAGATCCGGCCCCAAAAACCAAAAGCTTGGGAAACAAAGAGTCTAAGAAAGGAGCCTCCAGACATACTATGGGCTTCGTTCTTCATGCTTCTACCCATAGGCTCCATAGTAGTTCCTTTTTGTTTATATTTAGGATCCTAAAAGGCAATTCCAAAAAGGAACTACTATGGAGCCTATGGGTAAGCCCTAAACCCTAAGCCCCTAAACCCTAAACCCAGAAAACCCTAAGGCCCTAAGCCCCTAAACCCTAAACCCAAAGCCCCTTGACTATGGAGCCTATGGGTATAACCCCAACCCCTCAATCGAAGCTGCCCATGTCGGGTCGAAGGCCGTCCAAGGCTCTTCGACCCCCCCAACTACGGGTTGGGCTCTGGGGTTTTGGGGTTTTGGGGTTTTGGGTTTTGGGGTTTAGGGTTAGGGTTTTGGGGTTTAGGGTTTCGGGTTCAGGCGTTAGGGGTTCTCAAACAACTACCGAAAACGACCACAAGGGCTCTTGAGAAGGGCACTTAGAGGTCCTGGATAACCGAAAGCTCTCCAACCCAAACCCCTCTAGATCTAAACCAAAAGCTGTCAAACCGTAAACCCTAGAGCTTTCAAGCTTCAACCCCTAAACCGCCTAAACCGCTCAAGCCCTAAACCTAAAACTCTCATACCCTAGACCCTAGAGCTCTCAAGCCCAAAACCCTACACCGAACTCAAACCTAATATAGGTGGGGTTCTTAATATGAACCCTAATATATTGGGTTGTAGGGCCAGGGTTGCTTAATCAGGTTCCTACACTGTTCCTAAACCTAAAACTCTCAAACCCTAAACCTAAAACTCGCAAACCCTAAACCCTAAGAGCTCTCAAGCCAATACCCTAAAGTACCTCAAGCTCTCAAACCTATCCCTAAAGAAACCCTAAAACCCTAAACCCTAAACCCAGTTTAGAGAACTACCCATCTGACGCTACTCTAGAGAACTACCCACCTCAAGCTCTCAAGTCCAAACCCCAAACCCTAAACCCTAAAACTCTCAAACCCTTAAACCCTAAGAGCTCTCAAACAAGTCCCCAGAATACCTCAAGCTCTCAAACCTATTCCTAAAGTACCAGCCCGTAGAAAATTGACCCCAACCACCATTCCTCAAGCTCTCAAGTCCAAATCTGCGCCGAGCCTTCAGAGCCTTGAGGCTCCGATCAGCGACGGAACCCCGGCTCTTGGAGCCACAAAGAAACGCGGGCGCGTTTTAGGGTTTGGGGCGTTGGGGGGTTTAGGGCTTTAGGGCTTAGGGTTTAGGGGTTTAGGGTTTAGGGTTTGGGTTTAGGGTTTAGGGTCTAGGGCTCAGGGTTTAGGGTTAAGGTTTAGGGTTTAAGGCTTAGGGTTTAGGGTTTAAGGTTTAGGGTTTAGGGTTTAAGGTTTAGGGTTTAGGGAGTGGTGGGGTTTAGGGTTTAGGGGTTCAAGGTTTAGCGGGTGTTGAAGGCAAATGTTATCGGTTTTGCAGAGGAGCTTTTGGTGTTTCTCTTGCTAAGGAGAGGGGTAGAGGATTTCGGGTTGACCTGGAACCTTAAGAACCTCCCTTTTCGGGCTTCTTATAAGGATTTCCATATATCATATAAGTCTTTAAGAACCCAAAGGGTCCAAAGTACCTGTATAGTAGAATGTAGGGTTTCTTTATGATTTAGGGAAGTATCGCCCAGAACAATACATAGGACCCTTTGGGGAAGGTACGTTCTTTGGGGTCTAGGTAGGGCTTGAGCTAATTCAGGGCTACGGGCTTAGGTTTCAGGGTCTTCTTCTGGTTCCCTGTTGCGGCAAATTTAAAAACGATCATGTCTAATCCTTATTGGGTAAACATGTATCAAACATGATCATGTTTATTCCTTCTTGGGTTTTATTCTAACAAAAATCATTTTAATCTTTATTGGAGTTTATTATAACACACATGTAAAATTGTATCCAACAAGGACCCAGTTTTGGCGTTTTGAGCGAAACGCAGGGGGCCTTTGGGACTTTCTGGGTTTGGCGTTCGGGGTTGGTATTCAACTGTTGGAGGCTTCGGGTTCAAAGTTCAACCATTTAGGGTTTTGAGGGTTAGGGTTTAGGGTTGTTGTTCTTGCTATGAACTTCGGGGATTTTGGGTGCTGACCCACGCGCCAAGGGCACATTGGATTGAAATGTGACGTGTGCAGCTTGAGGGGAATGGCCATTTGACGGAGGTGGCCCCTTACATGCTGCCGCTGTGTGATATGCGTGAGTTTGGTGGGCTCTGGAGTAACTAGATTGCTCCTGCATCCCTTGCTTATAGTATCCTGGCCGGGCGAGGGATCGCCAGGAGAAGAGCTTTGGGTCAATGATGCGGGCTGTCTTGCCAAGTGTTCCATCCA
>CAJNJA010006212.1:0-11957 GCA_905231915.1 Symbiodinium necroappetens
AACCCTAAACCCGGCACCCTGAACCCATCTCTAGTAAATCTTCTTCAGGGACCTAGGCCACCGAACAGGTTTATGTTTGGGTGGTGTTTTAGTTCCTGACCGAAGCTTCGCGCGTAGCCTTGGCAGGAGGTGGCAGCGGCTGGCGCTTTACCTCCACGACCTCTTGGAGGATTCTGGGACTTAGTATCTCTAGGCTTATAATAAGTAAGGTAACTATATAGTAGTAGGTAACTATAGTAGTAATTACTTAAACCCTAAACCCTAAGCCCTTGTGACCCCCAGCTAGGGTACTTGTAGCGTTACTACTACGTCTCCTGATCCTTCCAAGCTCGCAGGCAGGGCTTCAGGGCTTCAGGGCATCTGGACCTTCATAACTACTGTTGATGACATATATATATATATCCTGCATTACCCTTAAGGCCTTAAGGACCCTAAGCTATGGGGATTATGGTAGATTCCTTGTTACGGGTAACGCAGGATTTTTTTATCATCAGCCGTAGCACAGGGATCCATCAAAGTGCCTTGTAGGCCCCTTTATAGAGCCCTCGAAAGGCCCCGCTTAAAGGGACTATAGGTCTCCTTTGTAGAGCCCTCTAAAGGCCGCGCTTATAGGTCCCTTTCTAGAGCCCTCATGGCTTTCGACAGAGGTTTCGACAGGTTTAAGGTTCAGGGCTTTCAGTGCCGGAAGAATAGCAGGCCATCATCTAAACCCTAAACCCTAAACTCTACACCCGAAACCCTAAACCCTAAACCATCATCTCCTTTTCCATGGTAACCCAGGTCGACTCCCTTCTTATTCTTGTTTTTGGGGTAGCTTTCTAAATTCGGGTCCCTCTTCAAGTCTTTAGGGTTTAGGGTTCAGGGCTTCAATTTCAAAAAAGTAATGTTATGCTCCATCCTGCCTATCTTTCCATCATTCCTCTTCGCCTTCTAGGCCACCGCCATTCGAATTGAATCTGACCTCCTGGTAAGGGTCGCTACACGAAGTCATCTCATCAGCAGGCCACCATCCTAAACCCTTAAACCCTAAACCCCTTAAACCCTGAACCACTTAAACCCTAAACCCTAAACCCCTTAAGCCCAAGTTACCCTGAAAAGAAGTCGAACATGGACGACCTCTCGAGTGCTCAGGTGCCAGAGGGTGGGATGGAGGGTTGTTGTCCTGGCGGCCCCTCAATTTAGTCTCTGGAGCCCCGGAACAAAAGCCCTAGTCGGTTTTCCAGTGCTGACGTCGGAGATTACAGTTCAAGAGGTAATGTAGGGGCCCTAACAACTAGAACGGGGTTTTGGAGTATGCACTTATACTCAGGAGCCCCCAAAAAATGTATAGGTAATGATTAAGGCTCCTATATTACGCCAAGGTGCCGCGCTAACCGTCCTTTAGGTAAATCTCCTTGGTCCTCTGATCTTCTCGACTACGACCGGCTAGAGCGTGGATATAAGTCCTGCACTACATAATAAGGAATATACCAGAATTCCCATAGTTTTAGGGTCCTGAAGATGGTTTCAGCTGCCTTGTAGGGTGCTCCAGGTGGGTCTAGGGCAGAGCGCTTCGGGTTCAGATCTTTCCCCAAACCCCCAAACCCCTAAACCCCTAAACCCCTAAACTCCTAAAGGGTTAGGGTTTAGGGTTTAGGGTTTAGGGTTTAAACTCCTAAACCCCCAAAAGAGCTTTGTGGGGGTTTTGCGGGGTGTTTGAAGGGCTTTCTTTTGTGCTTCGTCGTGAAGGCCCGGGCTTACTTGGAGGATCACGGTTCAGGGTTTAGGGTTCAGGGTTTAGGGTTTAGGGTTTAGGGTTCAGGGTTTAGGGTTTTAGGGTTTTAGGGTTTAGGGTTTGATCACGGGTTACTGTAACTATAATACCAACAAATATAGTTTTGACAGGTTTTAATGGTACTTCTAACCTTACTAATACCAAAAAAAGTTTCAAGGTATGTTGAAGGGTACTTCTAACCTTACTTACTAATCTGATCCTCCAAGTAGGGCTTTCGGCTTTGGGGTTTAGGGTCTCAGCGTTTAGGGTTTTAGGCTTTGGGGTTGTGGCGCTTCAGTTTTCAGGATTGGCCCAAGCGCGAGCGGATAACAAAGCACATCATATCCCAACACCGCACCGGCAAAGCTTTAATCCGGACACCACGTAATTTAAGCAGTTCTCTGGTGTATGGTCCCTGTGAGGGTCTTGACTACAGGAGTGACTTAAAGCAACCACCACTGGTTCCCTGTTGGGGATATATTAAAAATGATCATTTTTAATCCTTGTTGGGTTTTATAATAACAAAAATGTAAAATTGTATCCAACAAGGATCCAGACCATGTACCTGACGCCCCACGCATTGGCCCGGAATGGCGCGCCTTGGGCGTTTCCACCACTGCGGCCTGCGCTCGAGCATCCAGCTTTTACTGGCTGACTTATCTAGTGTCCTCGTGGAACTACAACCCTAAGCCCTAAACCCTAGACTCAGGCTACATGTTTGGGGCTATGTAGAGACTATAGCCCTACCTGTAGTCTCCCCACCCTAGAGGGTAACCCCCCGCAAAAAAAAGGACTACAGTGGAAACCTATAGGCCCTAAACCCTAAACCCCTAAGCCCTAAACCCCTAAACCCTAAACCCCTAAACCCTAAACCCCAAACCCCTAAACCCTAAAGCTCCAAATCAACAGAGGTTGAAGGTCAGCTGCTCTACTAAGGCAGGCATGCGGCAGTTAATGTAGGAACCCTTGGGCCTTAATTAGGGTTCTTGATGTCAATGTCAACCCTACTATATCGGGGTTTTAGGGCCAGGGTTTCTTAATCAGGTTCCTGTGGGGGGTTTAGGGTTTAGGGCTTACTTGTTCTGGGGATTTTCGGTTTATTGGGTTTGGGGCTACAGCGATGGCAATAGATACATCATTTGTGGCAGCAAATGACCCACGCTATAAGGGTAGTTCTCTCAACTAGGGTCCCTTTTTAGGTCCCCCAAAATAGTACGGCACCCAAACAAAGGACCACCCAAAAGGGACCCTAATTTAGAGAACTACTCCTAAGATATTCCAGTCCATGGCACAGCTGTCTTCTGCTGCTTTCGAAGAATCGTTGGTTGTCTGCTTCTTTCGCTCCAAGAAGCAGCAGATCGAGGCGCGGAGGGGCTCAAGTTACTATAGGGGCCTTCATAATTAGAAGAGGCTTTGGGGCTATATCATACTAAAATTATAATAAGGAACCCCTGAAAACCCTTCATAGGGTTGGGGGCTATATCATACTGTAGCTATAACAAGGAGCCCCCAAAAACCCTTATTCTAATTACTAAGGCCCCCCCATTACTTAAACTGAGGTGCTCAAGCTTTCATTTTCGGGCAGGCTCCGGACTTGTCGATACTACTGTTGATGATATGAACCCTGCATTAGGGTTTCGGGTTTAGGGGTTTTGGGTTTAGGGGTTTTAGGGTTGAGGGTTTAGGGTTTAGGGGTTTAGGGTTGATGATATATATATCCTTAGCATTACCTTAAAGACCCTAAGCTATGGGAACTACGGTATATATTCCTTATTATGTGTAATGCAGGATCTATATCATCAACCGTAGGTTGGCCCCCTAAGCCGATCCAAAAGTGTTCGTATCTAAGATCCTCTTACATACGAGACAAGATACCAGATCCCACCGGCATACCTACAAAATCCAAAACCCAAAACCCCAACTAATGTAGGGGCCTAAATACTTACCAATACTATTCTGGGGTTCCTTATGATAATCATAGTACAATGGGCTCCAAAACCCTATTCTTTCTATTAAAGCCCCTATATCAACTGCTCCCTAAACCCTTGTCTAAGCTCTAAGACCTAAACCCTTAACCTGAAAGCCTAAACCCTAACTACTACTGTTGTTGATATAAATCCTGCAGTACCTTCAGGACCCTAAACTATGGGGATTAAGGTATATATTCCTTAGTATGGGTGATGCAGGATTTATATCATCGACGGTATGATAATAGAAATCCCTAAACCCTAAACCCTAATCGAAGCCCTAAGCCCTAAACTCTTAACCTTAAACCCTAAACCCAAACTACTACTTTAGTCCTCTGGCAGGTCTCCATAGGGATCCTTAAAAAGTGCCTTATAGATCCCTTAATAGAGCCCTCTAAAGGCCCCTTATTAGGTCCCTTTATAGGAGCCCTGCCAAGGCTTGATTGCTATCATCAGCGGTATGATAATAGAAATCCCTAAACCCCAAACCCTAAACCCCAAACCCTAAACCCTAAATCCCAAACTACTACTCAAGGCCTCTGGCAGGTCGTAGTACTTTCCCTAAACCCTAAACCCTCAATCCCAAACTACTACTCTAGGCCTCTGGCAGGTCGTAGTACTTTCCCTAAACCCCTAAACCCCTAAACCCCAAACCCTAAACCCTAAATCCCAAACTGCTACCCTAGGCCTCTGGCAGGTCGTAGTACTTTCCCTAAACCCTAAACCCCAAACCCTAAACCCTAAACCCTAAATCCCAAACTACTACTCTAGGCCTCTGGCAGGTCGTAGTACTTTCCCTAAACCCCTAAAGCCAAAACCCCTCATCAGCGGTACTTTAGGCCTCAGGCAGGTCTCCATAGGGATCCTTAAAAGTGCCTTATAGATCCCTTTTCAGAGCCCTCTAAATCTAAAGCCCCCCTATAGGTCCCTCTATAAACCCTAAGCCCTGCCAAGGCCATATCATCAACGGTACTTTGGGCCTCTAAGCAAGCTTTGAAGACAAACCCTGAGAAGACCTTAACCTGAAACCCTAAACCCAAACTACTACTATAGGCCTCTGGAAGGTCTCCATAGAGTGCAGCCATGGGGTCTCCAGAGGACGGAGCTCCGACCTGCCCCCCGCGCGACACGTGGAGTTCTTTTAGTCTAGGGTCTAGGGTTTAGGGCTTGGGGTTAGGGTTTGGGGTTTGGGGTTTAGGGTTTGGGGTTAGGGTTTGGGGTTTAGGGTTTGGGGTTTAGGGTTTGGGGTGTAGGGTTCGGGGTTTGGGGTTCAAGCCCCTCAGACCCATAACACACCTACTACAGGTGCCTCAGTAATCTATAGTGGAGTGTGTTGAATGGAGTTTTTGTTGAGGCATTGCCGGGTTTTGCAAGCGGTTTTGGCTTTAGGGCTGAGGGTTTAGGATGTAGGGCTCGGGGTTTATGGTTTGGGGCTTAGGCCTTGTCGTTTTGTAGGGGTCTTGCCGCCCAACTTCGTAAACGCCCTAAAGGCCCTAAACGGTCTGTCCTTTCCAGTCGTATCCATACTTGTTATCTTGATATTCTTATTAATAAACCTTAAACCCCTAAGCCCTTAAAACCTAGACCCCGAAGCCCCAAATCCCTAAAAGCCCTAAAGGCCCTGGCCTACACCCCTATAAACCCTATAAACCCTGAACCCCTAAACTCCCTAAACGCCCGAAAGGCCCTAAAGGCCCGGTCGGTCCTGTAAGTCCGGCTCCTCCTCGCTGTTTTCGACAGTCCGCTGCTTCTTTGGGGGAGGCTGGGAGTCCTCGGCGTCCACGCTCCCCAGGACCATGAACCTCGGGAGATATTCAGGGTTTAGGGTTCAGGGTTTAGGGTTTAGGGCTTTAGGGTTTGGGGCTTCAGGCTTTAGGGTTAACAGGGTTAATAGGGTTTAGGGTTTGGGATTTAGGGTTTGAAAGAGTCGTACTTTCAGCACCGCGTAAAATCTTCGCAGCAATTTTGAACGCCTCGTTTTGTCAGTTCCTAATCCCTGCACCATAAGCTTCTTGACAGGACGAACTCGTGAAAGCCTTCAAACCCCATGCGAGCAAATTTGCACAAACGCCCCTTTGTCCAAAGCTGAGCTTGCCTCAAGGTTTACCTTAACCTCAAATAACCTACAGTTCTTAAAGACTTATACAAAGAAGTCATAAAAAGGAGTCCAAAAAAGGTAGGTTCTTTGGGGTCCAGGTAGAAGTTTAGAAGCGCCAGGGGGCCTTACTCGAAAATTCCAGGCGTTTTTTTGTGGTTTATATTTAGGATCCTATAAGGTAATCCCAAAAAGGAACTACTTAGGGGCCTGTGGGTAAACCCTAAACTTCCCTAAACCCTAAACCTTCAACCCAAACCTTAATGGGACCTTGACGGTTTAGGATTTATGCTTGACCTTCTCTGCTACGGAAGGTTTTCAAACAGGAGCACTAAGCAACCTGACTCCCCCCAAAAAACGAAAAGACAAACCCCAAACGCTCAACATATCAACATAAGCTTTCAAAAACCCTGTGACACACGCAATATCGGACTCTGCAAAATTAGCATAGGGTTTCGGGGTCTGTTCTGTTCAAATACAATCATAGACAAGGAAATCTTTAAAGGAACAAGTAAGATTATTACATTTTCCAAACTCCCGAGAAATAGACCCCTTTTTCAGGAACCCGTGAAGGGATACGATTCCTGATTATTCCAACCGGTATCTATATTCACGCAATGCAAGAGCAAGCCAAAGGTGTGTAGTATTCCAACCCCTGTGGTAGAGCATGAGTATATTGAATAAGGACCCCTATACTGATAACATAAGTCTATTGTAATTACGGACTCCTATATTGATAATATTCGCATTTGGTGCTTCTCTAAATTAGGTGTCACAGTCCTTCTTTGGCCTCCAATACAGCACGGCACCCTTTTTCAAAAGGGACCCCCCAAAAGGCACCCTGTTTTTTGAGAACTACCCTAAGATTCTCGTACCTACCTAAACCCTAAACCCTAAACCCTGAACCCTAAACCCTAAACCCTGAAGCCTAAACCCTAAACCCTACCTCGACATGACGGCCGAGGGGCACGGCCTTTGGCCCGAAGCCAAAGGATGCTAACTTACCTGATCGGGAGCAGGCTTTGGGTTCAGGACTGGTTGCTCTGAGAGTTTGTTCTAGGGGTTTAGGGTTTAGGGAATTTAGGGGTTTAGGGTTTATAGGGTTTATAGTGTTTATAGGGTTTATAGGGTTTAGGGGTTTAGGGTTTAGGGTTTAGGGTTTTCTGTTTTAAGGGCTTTTGGGGTTTAGGAGTTTAGGGTTTAGGCTTTTTTTTTATGAAGGGTTTAGGGTTTAGGGTTTTCTGTTTTTAAGGGCTGTTAGGGTTTAGGAGTTTAGGGCTTGGGGTGTAGGGCAGGGTTTGTTTCTGGTGGTTAAGGGTTTAGGGTTTAGCGCGTGGGTCCAGGGTTTAGGGGTTCGAGGTTAGGGCCGGTCAGGGTATCATGCCGCATCATAGGGTTTAGGGTTTAGGGTGTAGGCTTTAGGGTTTAGGGGGGTTCCTTAGTATAGCTATAGTATGATATAGCCCCAACCCCCATTCTAGTTATTGAGGCCCCTATTTTAAGCGTTGCCCCTTAAGAAAGAAAACTCCTCGACCCCAGGACGCTTTTGCGGTAATGTTGACTTGCCTTTTTATAAACCAACCTCAATCATGAAACTCGACCCCCAGAACTCAATCATAAAGGCCCCCCTTAATTATGAAACCTGACCCCGGGGACTCAAGAATACTCCCGTCCTACAGGAACACTTGAGGCCCTTTTTTGTCAGCCCTTCCAGGGTCACAGGGAGCGAAGTCCCATGCCTGGGCCTGAAATCAATCAAGGGGGGGAGGTTTTACTATTGGCAAGTGCCCATTGTCCCCGTAAAGATCTTAAAGGAACCCCTCATCTAATTCAGCCGCCCCCTTCGAATGCGCACCATCATCACAAAATTCCAAAACCCCCTACCTGAACCCCATAGAACCTTCCTTCTAAGGGCTCCCTACTATGAAATCCGCTTTGAAGTCCTTAAATAGTTCAGAGTTTAGGGTCTAGTGTATAGGAGGGTAGCTTGTTTGATCTTCGTGTAAACTCTATACCGCCAACTCCTGATACCCCTCAGCCTCCAAGATCCAAGTTGGCCGGCCTTTCTTTACAACAGAACTGTAATTGCACGCGTTAGGAGCCCTAGGGGAAAACTATGGTGAATGATATAAATCCTGCATGACCTTAAGGACCCTAAACTATGGGAAATATGGCCTATTCCGAAATTTGGGTTTTGCAGGATTTATATCATCAACCGTAGGATGTACTAGGTATTATGGGGCTCTCCAAGAGGAAGTGGAGCTCCCGGCTGAGAGAAGTTGGTGCTTCACAGGTCTTCTGCGAGGGCTCAGATTGGAACTTGGGCGTTCCGTGCCATCCCACGCGAGTTTAGTGTTTGGGGTTGAGGGTTTGGGCTTAGGGTTTTGGGCTTTACCCTCAGCCTTAAACTGCCCTAAACCCTAAACCCTAAAGCCCTAAACCGACTCGACTTGAAAAAGGGTGGGTGCAAAGAGATCACAGCCCAGCTGCCTTCTGGCCAGGGTACCGGCCTCAAGCATTGAGAGCTCGGGGATGGGCTTCGCGTAAAACCTAAAGTCCTAAAGAGGATGTACGGTTGATGATATAAATCCTGCATTACCCATAATTCATAAGGAATATACCATAATTCCCATAGTTTAGGGTCCTTGAGGTCATGCAGGATCTATATCATCAACAGTATACTAGGGTTTTGGCAGGGTCTTCATCAGTGCGCTGGTGACTGTAGATAGGTACGGCTCCTGCCTCAGGAGAGTGGGTGCATGCGTTCTTGCGTTTTTCCTTGGATCGAGTAAAGAAGAGATCCCTACTACACAGGTTTAGGAATCTGGCTGTAGGGTTTAGGGTTTCCCACAGCCCTTTTGCAGAAGGATTCCTTTGACCAGTTTGAAAGAATTCCCGCCCATCAACAAGGATCAATGGTACTACCAGGAACTATGGTTATCAGAGAACGTGCATTTTGTAGGGTCCTGATTATACTTTCCAATGTGGGCTTTAGGAAACAAAGTAGGAGGTGGTAGCTTAAGGTGAGGTCCCTGTCACGGTACAGGCGGAAAGGATCTCCGCAAGAGGCACCCTCATACATACGGGCCTGAGATATTGAAATTACGACCCCCAAACCCTGAAGCCTAAACCCTAGCCCTAAACCCCAAAACCGTCCATGCATGCTAACCGAGAGTAGGGTTTTTGGGTCATGTTTCCAAGAGAGCTATATCAAAAGACCAGATGCGGAACCCGACACCCTAGAATATCTAAGTATTCGTAGCTTGGGGTTTAGGGTTTAGGGTTTGTGTTCGTAGCTTAGGGTTTAGGGTTTAGGGTTTAGGGTATGTGTTCGTAGCTTAGTAACAACAAGGTAACAAGATCACACCATGCTGGTGATAGTGATACGTGGTAACACTAAATCGAATCCTACTATCAATGATAGTAGTAATGACAACAGCAATAACACTAATGATACCACCACGGTAGTGCTGATGATGTTTGCTCAAGTCGCGAATGAAGCAAATACCGGACCGCAGCAGAGGCTGAGCAAGCTTCAGCAAAGTGGGGCTTATAGGGTTCAAGGTTTAGGGGTTAAGTTTCAAGGTTTAGGGTTTTTAGGGCCCCAGGAAACCCTTTAACCCCTAAACCCGGCATAGGTTCAAGGTTTTGGATCCCTAGCTCAGTTGTCCAGTGTGCTGGTATAACGGCCTGAATCATTGAGTTTCGTTTAGGGTTTAGGGGTTTAGGAGTTTAGGGTTTCGGGGTTTGGGGTTTAGAGTTTAAGGTTTTGGTTCATCGTCTACTGCACTGTGCTATTTACTAGGGACTATAAGGGATGGGATATATTGCTAATTAGCCATTCCGATCCCTAGCTTACTTGTCCAGTGTCTTAGGGGAACTAACGTGCCGCAAAGGCTTCACGATACTTGCTGTGCTACTAAGCCGTTCTGGGATATCCCCCGCATATAGAACACAAGGCTGCATCCAACTGAATGCCTCTGAGATATAGAAGCGTGAATACTTACCAATACTGTTCCCTAAATCCTAAACCCAATGTAGTCATAATTACTGTTGATGATATAAATCCTGCATTACCTCAAGGACCCTAAACTATGGAAGTTATAGTACATTCCTTACATATGGGTAATGCTGGGTTTATATCACCAACCGTAGTGTAAGACTCCCCCCTTCCCGCGTCAAACCCTCTTCAGGCTCCTAAGTTTTGCGGCTTAGGGATTAAAACAATTAGGGTCTAAGGTTCCGGATAACCTGAAACCCTTCTCTTGATATTCCGCCCCTTTCTTTGTCTTACAATTATAATGCCATAAGACCCTAGTCTCATTAGTCAGGCCCCCCCCAAAATATTAGCTGGAGGAGCTCGTGCGGCTTTAACCTCTTGGAGTCCAGGAAGGTGCCCTGCCTCAGGATTTGGGGTTTAAAGGTTTTAGGCTTTTCTATCGGGCTTAGGGTGTGCTTGATCAGGGAGTTACACGCAAACGCGGATGATTATGGTTGTAACCTACTTAAAATTTAAAGTCTGCGTGCTACTTCCCCACAAACGGCGCTACTAGCTCGGTACTAAGTGATCCACCATACGCAGACAATGCACAGAAAGTACAGTAAAACGTGATGTGCAGCCCGGTGGTGAAAACCAGGTGCTACTCGTCTCAGAACCCCACGAACAAACAAGACAAACCCGCTCCAAACATGATGTGTGTGTATATACACACACACAAAAGCACAAAGTATCACTACCGCCCCTCCTCCTCCTCCTGCTGCTACTACTACTACTACTCCTCCTCCTCATCCTGCTCCCGCTCCTACTCTAGTGCTGATGACAAGGACAATGGTAACGGCAATGAAAGCATTAGTCATACCCATAGCCCTAAACCCTAAACCCCAATATACTCATAGTGATAGGTCATAATAGTGATAGGTCATAATAATACCGCTGTAAGGCCATGATCTCCCGAAGCCCAGCTTCCCTCAACAGAAGGACTGGAATCTATTCGCACCTAATACTAGGGGTTTAGGTCGTCAGGTTGTTTTAATGAAGGGCTTCGAAGTCTCGATTTCGGGTAAATGGCTTCATTGGGGAGCGTTCTTGTGATTTAGGATTCCTTGGTGTGAAGAACTCTAAGGCCTATACTATTGTCTGCTACAAGGTTGTTTCACAAAGCCATATGGGTTCTCGAAATTCTAAATTAGGCTCCCTTTTGGGGTTCGTTTTAAAAGGGTGCCGTACTATTTTGGGGCCCAAAACAGGGACCCCTAATTTAGCGAACTACCCATATGAGTTTCTATATGGGGCTTGCTCTAAATCCCAAGCTCCCCAGAGAGCCCAATACCTCTTAATTAAGGAATATACCTTCACTCATAATGTTAAGGCCCCTATAATTTATATGCATATACTCCTTAATTCAGGGGTATTGGGTTCTCTGGGTCTAAGGAAAGCCTCAACCGCCCGAGCAGGACCAGGCTACGTGGACTTGAGGTCCACGAGAAAGCGTTGGCCGTTCACGTCCTTCGGAGCTGTCGAGGCAACTGAGGCAAGAACTGTCGGGGCCCCAGACGGGAGTTTCCGAAAATAAGGGGTACCCTCTTTCGGGGTCCTTTTAATAAGGATCCTAGTATTTAAGGTACTATATTAAGGTCCCCTATTTTTGGAAAACCCCAGACTTCTACAAAGATACCAGTGGTGGGTTCCATGAGGGTTTAGGGTTTACGGTTGAGGGTTTGTTATAAAGGTTCAGGCTTTACCGTGAGGGTTGAGGGTTTAGGATACTTGTAGAGTCGAGGGACGTGCTAAGTACGTAAAGTAGAGTAAACAGTTACCGACAGCCGACCTAATTGGGGCTTGCATACTTACGACTTTGCTGAAGCACTACCTACCCTTCCAAGTAAGAATGGTTGCGGGTTTAAGGTTTAGGGTTTNNGTTTAGGGTTTAGGGTTTTAAGGTGGGTGATGCTAGAGGTTCAATAGGGTTTGAGCATGTTGGCTCACTTTGGCACCACCGAGCTTAAAAGTATGCACAATATTTCTGCACAACCATTTACCAAACATCCAGCCTCCTGTGGCCAACAAAATCTTCTACCCGAAACATTTAAACCCCAACCCGTGAACCCCAGAACCGTCCGTAAAATCCTAAACCCTAAACCC
>CAJNJA010006214.1:0-11691 GCA_905231915.1 Symbiodinium necroappetens
TTACTTCATTATGTTGACGTCATGGTGCTGAGTTCTTCCATCTACTACTACTACTACTACTACTACTACTACTACTGCTACTACTACTACTACTACGACTACTACGACTACTACGACTACTACGACTACCACCACCACCACCACCACCACCACCACGACGACTGCTGCTGCTGCTGCTGCTGCTGCTACTACTACTACTACTTCTACTACTACTACTTCTACTACTACTACTACTTCTACTACGACTGCCCCCGCCCTTCATACTTCCAGGAGAACGAACCACCCACCCTTCCATACTCCGGAAAAAGCAACCCCCCCTTTATACTTGCGAAGCACAAAACGCCCCACTCCGTACTCCAGAAGGACAACACCCGCTTCCAAAGTTCGGGAGAACGAACCCCCAACCCGCTAACGGCCCTATCTGTAAAAAACACAACACAAGCCCTAATGCTGCAACCTACAAACACACTGTTAGTGACTAGTGACCAACATTCCTATGTGGTACCAATTGAATATCCCTCATCCCTGAACCCAAAGCTTTTGAGACTCCAGACCTTAGCGCACCAAGAGCTCAACGGTAAGGTGATGCAGACGGATAGCATCACCCGTGATCAGCTCGTCCTGCTTCCTCGAGTCTTTCCTTCGCTTGGCTTCGGGCTTTCGGAGTTTAGGATGTAGGGTTACCACGTTCTTACATAGGGGCTTAAGGTTGAGGTTCTCGGTTTAGTGTTTAAGGTTTAGAGTATTTAGGGTTTCCAAGGGCACCCCAAACTCTTTTTCAAGTGTTCTACATCGGGAAAAACTTCGTCATGTTTCGTCAATAAGTAACTATGGCCCTACAACAGTGGGTTTGCAGGTTGTGGGTGAAGGGTGATTGAGCGTCAAGTGACTGCCTCTCCGCGTGTGGGCCAGGGCTTCAACACAACAAAAAACTCAGCAGCTTCATTGCAAAATAAAAACACCCATTCGGAAAACCTTAACGCTCAAAGCCCTAAACCTATCCTTGAAGATTCACACGGCTATGTACGAAAATCTTCATTAGGAAGGAGAAGGGTCGCAATCAGCGGAATACTGTGTTACCATCCTAGGCCTCCAGACTGCGATCCCCCAGGCTTCCTAAACTCTGAATCCCAACACCCATACATCCCAAAATCTTAAAACCCTGACCACTGCAGGTTCGTCAAATCCTGAACTCGAAACCATAAACACTACAAACCTAGGCTCCGAAATTATCACACAAACCCCGAGCCCTAATTCCTAGATCCTGTCTCCATTTGTCGAAGCCGGGCGTCTGAATGGCGTCCACCGCCATCATCGCTGAATAGCACGCTTGCTCGAGGAGGCTCATTCCTCCAGGCTGTCATTGCTTTTGAGGGTTTGGGGTTCCAGGGTTTGCGGCTTAGGGTTTATAGGGGTTCAGGATGGTTTAGGGATTTAAGGCTACTTTTGAAGGGTTTAGGGTTTATAGCGTCTCGGGTTAAAGTTTTGGGTTCAATTAAGGTTCATAGTTTCGAGGGTTTAGACGTGCTTTTCTGAAACAGGGTTTTGTAGGGGCTTCATCAGTGTGCTGCATGTTGCTAAGTCTCTTAATAACGGTATCAGAAGCAGCTCATAAGGTTTAGGGTTTAAGGTTTAGGGTAGACCATAGACCCCCGATGGTAAACCCCTTCTGGATCCTTTGGGGGTGCCCTTATGGGAAGGACCCCACACTGCATTGGGTCTGTTCGTATTTGCAGAGACTCCGGTGTCTTTTTCGTTTTTTAGTGCTTTTTGTTTCCGGGGGCTTCTTGAAGGTTTAGAGTTCGGGTTTGCCTCCGTGTATGTCTGCAAGATAAAGGCCTGAAAGCTCAGATCGGGTCTTCTTGGTCTTTGTACTGAAAACAGACTAGAGAACCCCAGTGGATTGCGCAAAGTGATTGCTAAAACTTTACGGCCCTGTATTCATCCCTTAAGCGCTTAGACTATTAGGGCTTCAATCGGGTAATTACAGAAGGCCTCATATTTTGAGAAACTTCGCTTTTCAACCTGACGACGGAACCCGAGGTAGTGGCCCTCGGAGGGCCCTGAATCTGAACGACCCGAACCCCACATCCCTCAATTCCGGTATACCGCAACTCGAAACCAAAGCCGTTTGGGGTTTTAGGGTTTGGGCTTTAGGGTTTAGGGTTTGGGTTTTCCATGCCTTCCACGGCGTAGGCACCAGCAAGGTAAAAGCCATCTCTCCCCTGTTCACCGCGGATCCAGGACCACAGCTCCTAATCGCATTCAGGCTTCGGTGATTTAGCTCAAGGCCGTACGAACCTGTACATACGCATATAGGACATACTTGCACAAATAAATAGTATAATTATAAGTAGATAAATAAACAAACAAAACTAACACATATGTACCCTAAACCCTAAATCCTGCAAGCCCTAAACCCTAAACCGTCATGAGCTGCATGGCTTTAGGGTTTAGGCATTTAGGCATTTAGGGTTTTAGGGATGAGACTGCATGGTTCTATCAGGGATTCCAGCCGGGGGCTCCGATTGCAAAGAGTGAGTAGGCAACCCTAGGGGTGACTTGAAGGGTTCCTTTCAGGACTCCAAAAAAAGGATTCCTTTAAGGGCTCCTCTAAGGGGATCCCTTCGGGGTTCTATCAGGGTACCAGAACGGTTTGGGGTATAAGGGTTGTAGATACCTTGGCCCCGAGGTGCCTACATAGGGACTACTTTAACACACCCTAAACCCTAAACCTTGGATATATACTCAGCCCCAAAGCCTGTTCTATGTCGTAAGGGGGCTTCGAACTGAGCCGTGGGTGCTTCGGCACGACCGAGGGGTTCACGCGTCCAGCTTTTGGGCGGGATCTTGCGACCGTTCCCGCTTGTGCGATATGGAGTCAGGGTTTAGGGTTTAGGGTTTAGAGGGTTTAGGGTTTAGGATCTCAGCCTTAGCTGGTTAAAGCTTGATGAGGGGTTCTTGGCGATGGGTACGGGGAATCATAGATGAGGCTACGGCTGTTGGATCTTGTGGCCGATCCCCCCTAAACAGCCTAAACCTAACAACCCCAAATCCGTTCACTGGGAATCCTGTAGACGAACTTTTAAAGGATCCATGATCGACCGTTTCAAAGCAACCCTAAAGGGACCCCTTTCAGCTAAAAGCACCCTCAGTGGACGAACCGACAGAGCCTTCATCGCCTTCGTGTAGGTTGCCCTGCCGAGGGTGACCTGCGCGGCGATCTTGCTGATGAAGGGTCCGAGAACTGCTATGGTATGTATGTATGTATGTATGTATGTATGTATGTATATATATATACACATATATGCACCTCAACATACCCTGTTGGTATGTCTTATGACTTATGATGGTAAGTACCTGGACCCTGGTTAGGCTACTAAGGGGATCCAGGCCTTTGCAAAAGCATGCAGGGCTCCGAACTTGCAGTTCTAGTACCAACATTGCCAGGCATCTGCAATATCTTGCATACGGACCGGCATCCTACTAACCCCGATCCCTGTTGAAACAAACTTCTGAGGTTCCAACATCAATTAAGCGGTCAGGTGTCAGGCGGACTTCCGCTACCCACTTCTCAATACCTCTAAGCCTACAGCATGTCCTCTATGGTTACATGCCATCTCTGGTTCATGGCCCCATTCAGCGAACATGCCTGGCTGATTCCTGAAGCCTTGGGGACTTTAGTAAAGCTTCTGGCTGTCTAAGATGGCTTCTGAACACGAGCCTCTGAAGCCTAAACTCCCCAAACCCGAAAACTCAAAAATCGAAGCCCTAATCCCTAAACCCTCACCTCCTTGATGGTCAAGTTCTCAGCGGGTTGGGCAGCTGGATTCCACGTCTCGAAGAGGTCCTCCTGGAGGTCGTCGCGCCCCCAGAACTTGTTCCTCATTGCAAGGAGGAAGACCACACGAGGGCCTCTACTCATCGAGCCAAAAGAGGATGCTAGTACTAAGTGCTTCATTATTTCCTGGTCTGGGCGTTCGTTTGGTTAAAAGCAGGGTGGAGCGCTCGAGTGAAGGTGCGAATAGCCGAATAGCCCTGGCTACGCCGCAAGATTAGTGCATAGAGAATAGCAATGAATAGCAGAAAGAGCTCTGAATCCGGACAGCCTAGCTCTGCAGGAAAAAACACACAACCCATCTGTACATGGACCCTTAGGGTAGTAAACTGTAAATCCAAAAAAAACTCCTGCAGCGTCGCAGCAAATCTCCTAACCGCGAGTCCTGAAACCACAACTCTATAACAAAGACTTCCTAATAACCCAGACCCTTTAGGGTTTAAGGTTCTGAGAATAACTCGCAACATTTTCAGGGCCCAAGAGTCAGCCATACGGTGATCTGACATGTGCTCTCCGCACCGTCTTCCCTGATGTTGAATGTTCGCCAATCCGTTCGCGACGGCGGCATGAGGGCTGGGTCCTGGTCAGCGGCATCTAAAGGGACTCTAGGAGAAGCCGAAAAGTTGGAAACCCACCAATATAGAGGCCTTAATAATTAGAATAGGGTTTGGGGTTATATTATAGTATAATTATAATAAGGAACCCCCAAAACCCCATTCTAATTATTGAGGCCCCTACATTAGCCTCTATCCTTAAGAGTCATGTAGAGGGAATCCCAGCACGAATTGTCCTTGATCCGGTGTCCAACTTGCTTGGGCCGATGAGTTTCCCTGACAGTCCCTGTACCCAATAATTAGTATATACTTTGGCTCCAAAGTACCTATATAAGGACTACTTTAAGGCTAGAGTACACACTAGTTTATTTGGGTGCATGCACCCTGAGGGTTTGAGCCCTGGATGTTGGTGTTATAGAGCTCAAGGTTAAAGGCGTCAGGGTTCAGGGTTTAGGGTTTTAGGGATTTTAGGGTTTATAAGGGTTTAGGGTTTCCGTAAAACGATCCAACTCTTTCGGAAAGGAGCCGCTGAATAGCGACTGCTCTAGTGATTTAAAGGGCAGGGGTGTGGGTCCTTGACCCTAAACCCTAAACCCTAAACCCCAAACCCCGAACCGTTAAACCCTGAACCCTAAACGCCCTAAATTGGGTCCTTGTGGACCACAATGCGGCCCTTGTGATAGTGGATCTTGCTCAGCCGTTCCTCCCAAAGATGGCAGATGTCAGATGAGACTCGAGAGCTTCGGGGTCAGGGTTTAGGGTTTAGGGCTTAGGGGGGGTTGGACGAGCTTGAAAAAGGGTACAACTTCCACGATTGCGAGGCATCCTCTCCAGCACCTAGTGTAGGGGCCTCAACGAGTCGAACAGGGCTTTGGGGTGATGCGGGCTTGCGTCTGGTCGCGCAAAGAAGAATGAGTTTGGGTTTGGGGGTATATTATACTATACATACCATACAATGGAACAAATATTAAAAATAATCATAGTTATTTAATACGAATACTAATAACAATCATAATGATAATAATAATAGAAGAGGTAACTACTATGTAATATTTATTGTTAAGGCCCCCCCCCATATTACAGCCTTTATTGGGCAAGGGGACCGGGGCTCGAAACTGTTAAGTTTGCATGCGCTCTCAGGAGGTCTACTTTGCACGATGCCAACATCCCTAATCCCCAGGGCCCCAAACCCCATCACACTAAACTGTTCAGTGCATACTATATATGTATGTGTGTAGAAATATGTGTATATATACATATATATATATGTATGTATATATGTATATGCATATGTGTATGTGTATATGTATGTATAAGTGTATATATGTATATAGATATACATAAATGTATATAAGTATGTCTGTCTGTCTGTCTGTCTGTCTGTCTGCCTGCCTGTCTGTCTGTCTGTATGTATGCAGACATACAGACAGATGTTTCACTTCCTCATTTACTTATAATTGTATACAGGTGCTAAATAGGTATACATATAAAGATAGATACAGACATGGGTATAGATATAGATATAGTTAGAGACATAGATACATCACCGTATGTACACATGTATTGTTGGGCTAATAGTCGGAGTAAGATGTCACGATCGTTCAAACGAGCAACAAAGCCAACTTCCTAGATTGTAAGCCTTGCGACAGGGCCCACAACAATTCTACTACGGGTTCCTTCAAGGGCTGATGAAAGAACGTCAAGGACCCTAAGCAGAACTGCTAACTCGTAATTGCACAGTCTGTACAAGAGCTACCGGCGTGGCGATCAACACCAAGGCCTCAAAAGCCAAAAGGCTGATGAGAGCTCCTGTATTACATCAGTTCTACAACGAATTTACCAGCGTTTTGGGGTGTGTTGCACAATGCTTGTACTATAAAAAATAGGGACGAGAGTACCAATCATTCCAATACTGAATATTCCAACCTCCATGCCCATGCTAAATTCTCGAAGCCATCGACCCCACGTACATGGAGCGATATGCCCTGAGCTGCAAAGCTCTCCAAAAACCAAGCGCTGCAATGGAGGTACACACTTGCAAAGCCAAGCCTCCCAAACCCAAACTCGAAACCCTGAGCCCCATGAGCATTTTTGGCTAACTTGGAGTTATTGTTGTTCACGGTTTCGACTGTCGGGTGTTACTGAGCCCTGATGCTGAAGCTCTGTGCCATGAGCCGCAATCCTACTAAAGAACCCTTACAGAACCCTTATAGAGCCTTCGAAGGAACCCTTAAAGGAAAAACTCTGGTGACTCTGGTGCAAGCCGCAGCTCGTGTGTCCGGGACCCCGAGCATCAAGGATCCCTGATTGTTCTAGCGCCAAAGCTCACGATGCCAGAAACCCGTCACCCTAAGCACCAAAGCCCTAAACCCTCAATCCTCAACACAGAACCCGAACCTTCCTTATAGAACCCAAAAACCTCATAAAGGAATCTCTTATCGAACCCCCGCTAGATGAAAAGCTTAGCCAAACCAGGGACTCGATGCCTTCCACTCCCCACCGAGAAGATATCCGGCTGCCGCAGCATCCGTGGCGACCAGCACCTCAAAAAGCTTTTCGAGCGTTTTCTTTCTCGGGTTTTTTTAGGGTTTTGGGTTCCGGGTTTAGGGTTACCCTATAAAAAGGCTCCGAGCAAGGCTTCTGCGACGAGTCTAGGGAGGAGCCTAATGAAAAGGGCTTCTTCGGGTCCCTCTGGGTTGCCCTATACCAAATGGGATGCGCCGCTTGCAATATCCCGTATACACCGCTGAGCCACTTCCGAGAGCTTCGAGGACGCTTGATGGTGGAAAACAACCAGATAACCCAATACCCCTTAATTCAGGAATATACCTTGAATTATAAGGGTCTTAATCTTATGACTAAGGTATATTCCTTATTAATTAAGGGGTCTTGGGTTCTCTGGCCATGCGGAAAAGGATGACGATGCATGAAGACCCGAAAACCTCAACCCAACTCTGAACCTGTCCTGCAAGAGTCGAGGCCAACAGCTACCTAAGGTCCCTGAACCAGGAGAGGGGCTCTGTGTTTACGATATCTCCTATTAGGGTTTAGGGTTTAGGGTTTAAATTTAGGGTTTAGGGAACATGGGACATGAACCTTAACTTCGCTTCTGGTAACTTTGGTCTGTAAGCGACTTGGCAACACCCAGAAGCTCAACATGTCAAAACCTTTTGACATCGAAGGCCCGTTCTCCGGAAGCCTACATGTTACACAGACACATGTAGCTACTAGGTGGGCTAAACTCCAAACGGCCACAGCATTTAAGAGCTGTTCAGACCCCCCACATCGCAGCACATGCAAACCCTCTTGACATCCATCTTCTACACTATTCTACACTTGCCGACAGAGAGTAATAGGTACTTGTTCTCTGAAGCTCAGTTCGCTCCTCTACAACTCCACCCAGTAAGCGCCCAGGAACCACATCAAAGGCTCGGCCGTCGATGACTCGGGAGCCACCGAAAGGCTTTACCGGGCAACCCAACCTCAGATCCTGCCCAGCAACAACGTCTAGGCTTGAGAGTTTGGGGCTTAGGGTTTAGGGCTTGGGGCTTGGATTCAGGCTCTTGCGACAGTAGGCTACTATCAGGGCTAGCATATGGAAAAAGGATCTTGAACACAACAGCAACGGTTCAGGGATTAGGGGTACCAGGGTTGATGATATAAATCCTGCCATACTTGAAGGACCCTAAACCATGGGAGTTATGGCATATTCCTTATTATGGGTAATGCAGGATTCATATCATCAACCGTACGATGAGGATCTTCAGGTTGAGGATATTTAGGAATTAGGGAAGCTCAGGGGTCAGGGTTGACGGTTTTACTAGTTCATTGCTGGGAAAGTATAAGAGGTCTAAACATCTATTCTCTATTGAGTTTAAGTACCCTTATAAACATGTAAAATGTTACCTAAGTACGACAAAGGTTAGGGGTTCAGGGTTTAGGTTTATGGGTCGAGAAATCGAGTCGAGTGAGTCCAGCTGAGCTTGAGGGTTCAGGTTTTACAGTGATTCAAGGCTGTTTTTGGTGGAAACTTGTATATTCTGCAAACATCTCGAGAAGAATTATGCAGACGGGTTCATGAATAATCCTACATTCTCAGCTCTTGCAGCAGCCTCCAAACTGGCAGTCCTTTCCCCGCAGGAGTGCGTCTTGAAGAGCTCGCATGGTGGGATAGACGCGCATGATGTTGCCTTTGTTGCGAGTTCATGAGCCGTCCACTTTCAGTTCTATAGGAAATACTACTATCCGAAAAAGTGTAAAGTGCACTCACTCAGCTAAGTTGCCGCTCTCTTGGTACATGCGAACCAGCGGGTTGCTTGCCCGGATGAAGCCTCTAGGGTGTAGGGTTTTAGGGTTTGGGGTTTAGGGTTGGGTTTTTTTTTTCACCGGACCTTTTTTCAGGGTTTGGGGTTTACGGCTCAGGGTTTTAGGGTTTAGGGTCTTAGGGTATTAGGGTTTTACTTAGTCTTTTGGGTTTAATTGTTTAGGGCTTAGGGTTTAGGGCAGAGGGCAGAGGTACGAATAAGAGGCATTTGACCCGAAAACAACGGCCCGTGAGAACGAACACATGACTGAGCCGATGAGCAGCAACGGGATGCGAGGCTACACAGTGCATGAAATCTCGAACCTCAGAAGATTCCTACAGCAAGCGGTGGTTCTCTAAATTCGATCCCTTGTCAGGTGCAAATACACAAATAAATAAATAAAGAACTATATATATATATGTATGTGTATGTGTATATATATATATATACTGATTCTTGTTATGCGGCACCCTTAGAAGAGAAGGACCCCAAAAGGGACCCTAATCTAGAGAACTACACACGTCTTTGTGCCCAGGCTCCGAGAATCACGCCGGCAGGCGTGTTGTTGGCTTGCTCGTAAGTGCAGGACAGCATCCAGCTCAGGTGCAAACCTGGGTCCGATCCAGGGCTTGCTCTTATTATGGGGATTTGGGTTTAGGGTTTAATCTTAAGGTTCAAGGTTTAGGGTTATGGGGTTTAAAGGGTCTTATCAGGGTTTGCTGCGGTTTTGGGGGGGTCCATAAGGTAATAAGGCTCTGTCCCCCTTCCAATCGTAAGGCCGGCATGTGGCAACTACACCCCTGGACCCTAAACCCTAAACCCTGAACCCTCAACCCCAAAACCCTAAACCCTGAACCCTAAACCCCGAAACCCTAAACCCTAAACCCCCATGTTGGAACTAGAAGCTGTAGATCCGGTAGGCCTCGTGCTCGTGAAGGCCGTGTCGCGTCATATATTCCAGGAAGCTCTCTCCCTCGATCTCCTCGGGTTAAGGATTTAGGGTTTAGGAGTATAGGTTTTAAGGGTTTAAGGGTCCTACAGCCTAAACCCGAAACCCTAAACCCTAAACCTCTAAACCCTAAACCAGGGTTTTGGGTTTGGGGGTGGAGGGTTTAGGGTTCTGGAACAAGAAACCTCGAGACCCAAACGGAGTAGACGAAGGGTTTCTATAAGCGTTTATAGAGTTTGGAATTGGGAGCCCCGGATGGGATTTGTGAGGGTTTGCTTGTTAGCTATGTCTTTTTGGGGTCTACCTAGGCGCTGCCTTGCAGCTCTTTTTGGGTTGGGACTCTACGTCGGAGAATATAGGCACACCTCGAGAGTAACATCCTAAACATTTTTTGCTACATGCATCTGCAAGCGAAATCAAACATCAAGGTCACCGCTCTAGGACCCTTATACAGTAGTGACCCTTAGACCCTTAGAGAACCCTTATAGCAATTATAGACACACCCCTATAGAACCCTTAAAGGAACCCTATCCTAACTAATTAATCACAGGAAGTTGGAAAATCCGTCCTTGCGCAGGAAGACCGTGAACATCAGCTTTGCCAGATAAGGAACATACTTCAGATGTTGCCAGATATGTGCCGACCTTTCAGGGTGTCCAGGCCGCGAGGGGGATGTATGCCGGTTTCAGAGGATGTCGGCTGCTGGAAGCATTTATTGGGGGTGCGAGGAGTGCAAATCGACAACTGTCCGAGTGTCAGGCAAGTCCAGCTGCAACCCCAACACCCGAAAAACGACCGCCATGTGTTCCCACCAGCTGGTAGATGTAACCATCAGCATGCTCTTCCCCTTCTGGTACGCGGCATTGTAAGGTACCTCAAAGTTTGGAAGCCCCTAGCCTCGTCCAGGTATTAATATAGGGGCCTAAATATTTACCTATATTATTTTGGGGGTTCCTTATAACAAATGTCGTATAATGGCCCCCAAAACCCTATTCTAATTATGAAGGCCCCTATATTAGGCTTCAGTGTCAAATCTTCCGGGGTTTACGGCTCCAGCCTTCGGGTTTAGGGATTCGGCTTCAGGGCTTATGATTCTAGAGGCCTGAGATCACAAGACGCTCTTGAAAAGGCTTGCGGCAAAAGAAGCTGCAGTAGCCCCCGGAAAGCCTCGAAGCTTTTGTATTAAAACTCCGGGGCGCTGCTCGGACCGGTATATCGAGCTCCCGGATGACTCCCAAGAGGTGGCGGTAGTAGTGGGGCATCATAAAGCCTCAGCTACTCCCGAAAACCCTAAACCCGGATTAGGGCTTAGGGTTTATACTATAGGGGTTTAGGGTTTAGGCTTGGCATGAGGCGCCGCGATACCCTGAACATGAAGGTTCAAGCTGTGGCGGTTTGTTTGTTCGGGGTTTCAGGGGCAACAAAGCGGAACCGACACCCTGGTTCCATGTCAGCTCTATCTTTGTATCTACGCCAGAACATCCCAGAATGCTGGTTCTGATGGGTCAGGGAAAGCTGACGAAAAAAAGCTGCATTCAGACAGGAAGTTTAGGATTTTTGGACTGACGGACTTAGGGCGCAACGACCCTAACATGGTCCTAAATCTGCTACGTAGAACCTACGATTGAAGTCACATGATCCATCGGTGCTCAGTAGTCTAAGCCGATCAAAATCCAATCGCCACCCCAAGACGCCAACAACTGCTGCTTAGCTAGTTGTGTTTAGAGTTTAGGGTTTTGGGTGTTATGTGAGAAGAACAATATGGCACAAAAGTGCCAATTACGAACTCATTGAGCATGGCTGCATTGAGGGCTATTGGAATCACTGGCAGGCATTCTAACCTAACAACTCTCAGCGTGAAGCTGCGAATAGAGTTTTAAAGCATAACAACCCTATGCAAGGTACGCATAGCACTATATTCGTGAATGACACCCTTGAACATGGGGCTCTGGCCTGATATCACAAACCCTAGTATGCAGTTTTTAAGACTTGACCCTTAAAGTGCTTCGTCCTGTGGCCTGACCCCCAAATCCTAAACCCTAAACC
>CAJNJA010006215.1:0-17085 GCA_905231915.1 Symbiodinium necroappetens
GTCCCTAATGCAAAAAGGTCTTCAAGCCGGGAATGGCACGATTGGCCACCATCGACTGAGCATACATGTCGCCACTTAGTGGCAAAAGCTGGTGTCCACTCTGTGATCTTCTCGCTTGAATCACACGGCGTGGGTCGATCTCTCTGAAGACGATGAGGTCGTTGGCGAAGTCGATCACCGCCCCTAGGGCCCGTAGCGACGCCACACTGAGGAGAATCGGGCCTGACCCTTGGTCAAGCGCATGGATCGTCAGGCGTCCGCTCTTGTCGCCGCCCCGAATGCCGACTTCCACCGTCGACACACACCTGTTTTCCGAACTATTCCCAAAAGAGAAAGTCGGCTGCCGTTGTGTGTCCACTCCCAGAAGCTTGGTTCGGCCCTCCTCTGCTTGGTTGCAATCCAACACGCTTTGTACAGCTTGTACACTGCCCAGGGTCTTGGTAGCTCCTCCGTCTACCACACACCATCCACGCTGCATCGCCTCCTGGGTCGTCAAGCTGTGGTGCCCAGCCTCGTGTGCGGACAAGGCGGCCTCCTGCATCACCGTGGGTGGTGCCTCGTCGCCATAGCAAATGAACAACGCCGACTCGGTTTCCTCATCAGCCATCTTAGCATGCTGCTCCTTTTGGGGGCAGTTTGCTGCTCTGTGGCCAATTTTCCCACACTTGAGGCACTGCATGTTGGCATCATTTGGGGCCCACGTTCGGGCACGCGATCCGGAAGATGACGAAGGTCGCGGGTTCCCACTGGGTCGGAAGCTCGACCCGGAAGTCTTGAAGTACTGGCGGGACATCTTCACCTGGTGCTGCTTTGATCTCGCCTCTTTCAAGGTTCGTTTGGCCGTTTGCATCGTAGCCAAAGCTTGTTGAGCTTCAGCCTCTGCTTCCGCCACCAAGGCCTGTCCCTCTTCATTCAAGTCCTCGGCGTGGTAGCCCTGCTGGAAGTCGACGTCGAAGTCCTCCAGGTCCTCATCAATCTCCCCGAGATAGCCCAACACCAACAATCGGATGCCGATACATAGGGATGTGCACAACCAGGCCAATCAGCCCAATGTGATTCTCGGGCTAAGTATGGATCCAAGAGACAGTGCAGGCCAAGGAAATGGGCCTCACGGAGGCCACCAAGGAACCATTGGTGTCACGCGTCACGCCGCATGGAGAGACCGTGTGGGGACGGGTGCGAGCTACTCGAGGACAGATCGTCGAGTTTCCACCTAAGGCTTGGCATGAGACAGAAGAGTGGAGTGGAGAGGAGAGAGAATTATGTTGTCTGCGTACACCACCAGAGGGCAGGGTAGCTTGACACAGGAAGAGCTGCAACAACTGCGTACCGCGGGATTCCCGATACCACCCAGACCTAAGAAGGGCCTTGAAGAGGTGTATGTGGCTGGAGAGAGAGAACAGAACAGAGAGCGAGAGAGACTGAAAAGACCGCTGTACTTGTTACATGCAGCCACAGGTCATTGTTCAACACAACACCTTGTAGCAGCCCTAAAACGAAGGAACGCCAGTGCGGAAGTGATCCGACTTGCAGAGGAGTTCAAGTGCTCCATCTGTGAGGAGCGCAAACGGGTGATGCCGAGGCATGTGGCCTCGCTGGAGCCGTTACCACCCAAGTTCCATACCGTAGTTACGGATGTGGGGCATTGGTACCACCCAGGGCTTAAGGAACACTGTCAGTTCTTAGTGGCCATTGATGAGGGTTCTCGGTTCCGGATTGCTAAGATTCTTTCCAAAGGCCCCAAACAGCAGCCTTCAGGAGCGACTTGTGTGCAGTCCCTGAGGGAGAATTGGTGCCAGATCTTTGGAAACCCTAGAACCTTGCGCTTGGATCCAGCAGGCAACTTCCGTAGTCAAGCCATTCAGGATTATTGCGACAGATACGGGGTCTTTTTAGACATGGTGCCAGGGGAAGCACATTGGAAAATTGGGGTTTGCGAACAGGCGTTTTAAGCTCTACAGTGCCGAGGAAACCATCAGTGCGGAGGAGGCATTGGCGACGGCGGTAAGGGTGTTTAATCAGAGGGATTTAGTACGGGGGTTCGCACCAGCCCAACATGTCCTAGGACAGACCCCGGATGAAACAGGTCGGATCGATGTGATGAGTCCGGCAGTCCCTCCCGAACTTCTTTGTGAAAACCCCAACACCGAGTTTGAACAAGCTGTGCGACGTAGAGCCCAAGCCGAAGCAGCCCATGCCGAATGGAATGCACAACAACGGTTGAAGAGAGCGGCAAACTCCCGAACGAGACCCGTGTTTGACTACCAACCAGGGGAACTAGTTTTCTACTGGAGGCAACAGGACTCCTCGAGACACCGCCAAGGACCCAACTCCAAGAAAGGACAGTTCATGGGACCAGCTCGGGTGTTGGCTATGGAAACGAAGCGAGAACCCAATGGAAACCTCAAGCCAGGGTCTACGGTTTGGTGCGTGAGGGGACGTCAGCTTATTAAGTGCTGTGTGGAACAACTTCGGAGGGCTTCCCAGAGGGAGGAACTGATTGATGTGATGTCTGAACAGGACCGCACCCCATGGACCTTCAACAGGGTTGCGGAGCAGATAGGTGGTAATCAGTTCGAGGATGTCTCCTGACACCAACCCAGCGAGAGCGAGTGGTGGAGAGCCCAGGAGCCCACAGAAGAGGCGCCCCCGATCAGGATACGGATGCGCGGCAAACGTGCCGCAGTCGCAGCACCTGCAGAGGACTCCGATGAGGAGCTCATTCCCGATGCCGGGAGTGAACCGGCCAGCTCTTCACGACAAAGGCCACGGACACATCGGGCCAGCTTTGTGGATGCCATTAAAGGTTCTAATTGGTGGGATGAAGTGAGTGAGTCTGCTTGGGTTTCCGACGAGCAAGCCTACTGGAGTGAGAAGGGAGCGTGTGTGGAAGTGGAAGTGGAGATGCCTCAGTCTGGAAAGGATTGGCAACGAGCTGTTAACGATCTTCAGTGTTACATGGTGGGGGCCATCAAACGTAGGGCGATTGAGGTTCGAGAGAAACATCTTAATCAGGAAGAGAAAGAGATGTTTAGACAGGCTAAGGCCACGGAAGTCCGAAACTTCATTGCCGCTAGAGCCTTCGAGAAGTTACCTGAACATTTGAAACCAAGTTATCAGCAGGCCATAGGTATGAGGTGGATCCTGACGTGGAAACAGAAAGAAGACGGGTCAAGGCGTGCAAAAGCCAGAGCAGTCTTATTAGGCTATCAAGACCCGTCGTATGAACATCGTTCCACTACAGCTCCAGTTATGTCTCGCCAATCACGACAACTTCTCCTCGCCCAAGCAGCCCGCAGGAGCTGGACAGTATATAAAGGAGATGTGTCGGGGGCTTTCCTTCAAGGAAGGGAATACCCCGACGTGTTACACTGCGTGCCGTGTGACGAGATCTGCGATCAGATGCAGGTCCCAAGGGGCAGTATTACTCGCCTCAGGAGAGCTTGCTACGGACTGGTGGACGCTCCTTTGGAGTGGTACCGTTCGGTATCAGAATTCCTGGAGAGCATTGGCCTGGAAAGGACCTGGAGTGATGCTTGCACATGGGTGTGGCGAGAGAATGGAGAGCTGAGGGGCATGGTTTCGGGACATGTTGATGATTTCTTGTTTGGAGGAAGCGACCAGGATCCACAATGGCAGGAGATTATCAAGAAGATTCAACAAAGGTTCCAGTGGGGGGACTGGGAAAAGGACAACTTCGTTCAATGCGGGGTGAAGGTGGACAAGGTGGAGGAAGGCTACATGTTGAGTCAACCGCAGTTTGTTGATGGATTGAAAGAAATCAACTTGAATGCCACGAGACGAAGACAGAGAGAAGCGGAGACAGACGAGAAAGAGAAGGGTCAGCTGAGGGCTTTGCTTGGAAGTTTGAGTTGGCTGGCGCAACAGTCGGCGCCGCACCTGTCAGCGTCAGTGGGGCTCCTCCTGTCCGAGGTGACGAGGAGCACTGTGGATACGGTGCTCAGGAGCAACTTGCTCCTCAGAAACGTGAAACAGCGTAGGAACCACCAGATGCTGATTCATGCGATGCCTAAAGATGAACCGGTGATGATGTTTGTGTGGGTGGAGGCGGCGAACGGCAACAGGCCAGACGGAGGTAGCACTCAGGGTATCTTTGTGGGTTTAGGGCCACAGTCTATGATGTCAGGTGCTGTGGGTAAGGTGACTCCAGTATCCTGGCACTCATCACGAGTGGACAGGGTATGCCGGTCCCCGGGGGCGGCCGAGGCCGCGGCAGCCGTAAACGGCGAGGACGCTTTGTACTACGCAAGATACCAATGGTCTGAGCTAGAGTTTGGAAACGTAGATGTGCGTGATGCTCAAGGCTGTGTCAGCCGGGTCTCAGGGTGCGTAGTTACCGATTCCAGAAATGTCTACGACAAGTTGAACAACGAGGTCCTGGTGATGAAAGGCGCAGAGAAAAGAACAGATCTGGAATTATTGGGTCTCAAGGAGTCTCAAGCTACGACAGGGCTGGCCATACGGTGGGTACACTCAGAAGCACAGCTGGCGAACAGTTTGACGAAGGTGGGAAACTGCAGAGAAGTCGAACTTTACTACAAGATGCGCCACCAGTGGCGCATAGTGGAAGATGAGCAGATGCGGTCGGCTCGCAGACGGAAGCAAGAGGGCATGGCGCCGTTGGCAAGTTTCGAAGAAGAGAAAATCAGTGGGGATTTTTAATCTTTGAAAAGGGGAACACGGGGGCATGCAAGCAAATGCTTGTGTGATTCAACGCATCCTGGTTTCGTCACAAGATTTGGATGCTCAGAGGAAAAAGATAGGTTCGGATGCTTGTGCCGTGTCTGGAACGCTGGGGGCCTTCTCGACGGTAGATCACGAGTTCTTCCGATACTGTTTCTGCATCCTACGTTCTTGGGAAGTTTGGTTCCTGCAGAGGCACCGGGTCAGGCGACTGACAAACCTTGCAGCTAATGGGTGCAGCCACGTTCGACACCATCACAGGGGCTAGGGCCGAGAGCAGCACGACTTCCTGCCGAGCGGCGGGCCCAAGAGGCCCAAGAGGCTGCAGGTGGCTGCCTCCCGATTCGGCGGCCTTCTTCCCCACAGCAAGCAAGGGCCCGATAGCGGCCATGAGGCACCTCCGAGAAAGAAGGGCGGTGACCCAGCAACCGGCAAGCACCGAGGCAAGCTCTTCGCTGACAGAACGGCCAGACGCAACAGCGAGGGAAGCGTGGGCGAGGGCAAGTCGGCGAGGGGCCGGGAGGCCGACAAGGACACAGCCTGCTTGCACGGAGGCAGGGGAGGCATCCACCTGCGCCCCGGCGACGGTGAAGACTCGCTGGCTGAACAGGTCCTTCGACACCCTCCTTGTGGTAGGCCTTCTTGGCCTTGCGCAGTAGACGCTCACCTTCAGACACAAAAGGCCGAGGGCCACCTGGTGAAATGCCTTCGCGCCGGCTCGGCTCGCCGGGGACGACCTCGCATGATACCGGGCACCGGTTGAGAAGTCGACCGTCGGGGGGGTCACCAAGGACACCGGCCGACCGGAGCAACCCCTTCATGCCCCGAACAAGCAAACTCGAATCCTGCAAAAGGCTCTTAAAGGCACCGTGCACCTTAAACTCCGAGGAAACGAGGACCGTGGATCACATGCCTCGAGGTAGGCGCGGTCGGTGGCGGCCAGAAAATCCTGTAACGCCTGACTGAGTGCCGAGGAAATCCTTAAGGCAGAAAACAGGCGCCACGGCATTCGTCGACGCCCACTGGCAGGTCACAGCTGCCTGGCGGTAGAAGTCCTTCCTGTCGACACAGGACCCGTACAGTGCATGAGTCCAGCGGGGGCAGGTGAGCCTGACAAGCTGGAAACCCGATGGGAGGCGCCGGGACGGGCCGTCGGTTATCCTCGCCTCGCGGTTGTTCATGTGCCGGCGGTCCCCTATCTGCCTGTCTCTGTCTTGGTCCTTGTACAACCCAAACACATGGGTGAGGCGGTCCTCCTCCAAAAGGCCGGGGACCAGACGCAGCCTAACTCATCCCACTTTCTCAGCAGGCCCATGGTGTTGGAGCCCGAAGTCCACCATCTCGTGGGGCCGCCTCCCCCACTCGCGCCAGGCCCAAGCTTCCTTCGCGGGACGTCGACCACGAGCCCAGCCAGCACTACTGGAGGCGGCGACTCGCAGCCGCCGACGGCTCAGGCCCTGGCCCCCGACTCCCTTGCAGCAGCGCTGGCACAATCGACTGCCCTGGTTTCCTTGGTCGGCCAGCGCGCCCAAGGCTCGCCGGAACCTATGCTGGACAGCCCCTCCACGACTTCTGTTCGGGAGGCCCTAGGGAGGCAGAACACCCCCGGCGTGTTCTCACAGCGCATCCGCCGGAACGCGGCCCAGCGTATGAAACCCACGGCGCTTGTCAGGGCAGACTTCGCCACCATGGTCAGGTACCTGGAAAGGTACGGAGGTTCTGGAAAGCAGTGCACGTTAGCTTTGCTTGCCTGGATGACCGCCCAGGCCGCCGACCACCTCGACCAAGGATCCGCAGAGAAATGTGCCGACCTGCTGGCACTGGTGCAGCTGAGCAAGGTCGCGAGCTGCTTTGCCATACCACGCACGAGCTCCTCAAAAACAGCCTGGTCTTGAGCAAGGGTGGCCACCGTTATGCGCTTCGCCTTGAGCTTCGGCCTCTGCACGGGAGGTGGCTCCAACATCGGAGGCGAGGGGGAAGAGGCCCGGGTCCTCGGCAAGAAAAGGGACCCACCGAAAGCCGCAAGGTCGGGCACGCTCAGTGCAGGGGCCAGCTCGGACGGGGGGTCCACAATGATCGCCCCGATGGCCTCGTCGGTGCCTGCTGCTATCCACTCGCCAGAGGCTGCAAGTCGCACGGCCGACGCTTCGAGCCCCAACCTATCGGGTGAGTCGTTGACCAGGAAGCCAGCAGGCAGGCATAACACAAATCCCTCAGCACGCTTCATCACCTCCAGGGGGCGAGGGCCAGGTGAACTCCAACAGTGTGACCTGACCTGCTTCCACCGCGGGGAGCGAGCTGAGATCCATTATAGGCCTGTGGGTAATCAAGGCCGTGGGAGATGGAGCCTCCGCGTCATGGGGCCTGAAGCTGGCGAGGACAGTTGTGAAGGAGGCTCGGCCTGGGACCTGAGAGGAGAACAAGGACCTGACCTGAGACCTGGCAAGGGGCCTGCGACCCACACCTGCGCTTACGGACGCCGAGGGCCCGGAGGCCTGCAAGGGGTAAGGTGAATCGGACGGGGGCAGGGAAGAGTTTGCAGGAGGACCTGTGCTGGAATCCACAAGCTCAAAGGAGGAAGTCGAGCTCTCCAAGGAGCTGTGGGCAGGAGGCTCAGGCGTTAGGGTCGGGGCTAGGGTTTACTCTAGACACCGAAATCCGAAAACCACTCACTTCAATGCGCAGGTCACTGTCCATGCGCGTACTCAGCCAGCCTTCGCCTTGCACCGCTCGACAAGGCCCTCGTAACCTGAGGCCTGTCCTCAGGAGCCAATATAGCCTTATCACGCGGTCCTGTCCAGGTCGACAAAGGAGCCAGGCCAGGATACTCAAAACGCCCAGTAAGTAGGCAGCCACCAAGCTGCAAAGGAGGTCAGGGCTCTCAAAAGCTCTAGGGACATGAACTACCTGGAGCTAGAAGTCTTGAGACAGCCGTGGCATCATTCGGAGCTCAGCTCTAAAGGTCAGTGTTCGCAAGAACACGGGCCCGAACAAGATCAAGCTGAAGCTCCGCGACAGATGCTCGCCCCAATGATAGAGCAAACTAGTGCTTCAGTACAGTTCCCAATGACTCAGGTCATTCACCCGGTCAGTTATGCACGATGACTATGCAATCCGGAACAGCTGCATCTGCAGGCCAGGTCTACTGAATCTGTATTTGTACCCTGTTTTGCCGTTGTGTTCGCACAGGTCCGCAAAGACTCAGAGCTCGAAGTTTCCAGCGCGGTGAGACAGGCTGAGACAGGCGTCCTGCATCTGGCGTCAGCCGGTTGAGCACGGGAATAAATCGCGGAGCAACCATAATAGGGACATGCTTCTGTAACCCTGTGATCAGGCCGCTTCCGCGATGTCTGTTTGGTGGACGCCTTCTGCCTAGGGCTTAAGGTATCCTACGAGAGTGACGGGCCGCGCCCTTCTACACCATCGAGGATGGTCGACGAATGCTATCGAAACTGGGGCTTCTGGACCGCATAGGAACAGACATGTAATAAGCCAGAGTGGCTAGTCCACATTCCATGCTACAGGCACACCATCGGCGTGGTCAAGAACGCGGAGATCCATGAATCAGGTCAGTATAACTGCACTCCGCAAAGTTGAATCCAGACTGCGGCGTGATCGGGCTCAGTCACCGATGCCATGAACATCACCCGACCCAGCTCGACCTTTCACGATGTGAAGCGGTGATGAGGGTCACTGCGGGTACATCAGCCTCGTTCACTGACAAGGATTTCCTTGGCGGTGCAGTGTCTCTGCAGCATCAATTGTGTCGTTTGAAACCATTATGTTCGGAGCCAGTAGTACATGTTCTGGCACCTATATATATATATATGTAACGTTAGCAGTACACGTTCGGAATACATGTACGGCAGGCATCATCCCAGATGGACGTCAGCGACCTTACAGGGGAAGGTTTCTTGGATTATATGATTAACTTCCTGCACCTGTCGTGAACATGTTGACTTCAACAGCGTGCGCATACCACAACAGAGAGTCTGCTATGAGGTGAAGAACGATGCAGTATCGATGGACGTCGATGAATTTGCTATGAGTGAGAGTTACTTGGCCTTCCATGTTCCTACTTTGTCTTCCAGGATATAAGTATATCCATTTATAACTTATGTGATATAGGTGAACACACTGATATGAACAGGTGGATGGCCTGCTGGCCTCGAGAGCGTGGTCGGTGCTGTGTTACTAGAACCCCGCACATCCACTTTGTTCCCCTGCACTGAGCTATCGTGCGTCAATTCCTGTCCCCGTGACACATGTCTTCGCTTTGAATCTTATGGGCATCGATATTTCTACGAGGGAACGAGAATTTCATGCAGTGTTGCTCGGCTGCATTAGAAAAGCGCCTCGTTTCTGGACCTCTTGAGGGCATGAACATCTGATGATCGCAACACCACAGGCTGTGACGCTGCCTCCGACCTGGGCTTTGGGATAGGCTCCCAGCCCCCGGGGGGCTGGGTGACCGGCCGTGGAAGCGGCCGAGGCGTCGGCCTGCTGAGTGGCTCCTTGATCACTGATACTGCATCCTTCGGGTAAGCGGCGTAGGACGCAGCTGCTTTAAAAGCTGGCAGTGGTTTCGGCCTCCCTGGTGTAGCAAAGCCGCCGTGCTGTATAGGCCGCGTCTGAGATCCGGGCCGCGGTGGAGAGAAACATGCCACCGTGCTCGTTGGGTAACACAGCTTCCACCGGCCACGGCTCAATAGGGGACAAGAGCTTGAACTCAGGACATGCTTCCCTCAGGACCGTCCATCCACGTTTCGCTCGGCTCAACCGCGGCACTTCAGCCACGGCTAGCTTAACAGCTCCCCAGGCCGCAGCGACCGCTCGGCTCTCATCTCGCTGAAAAACCTAGCCCACAGAACAGCTTCCACGATTAAGGCAAAACCACGACCGCCCCCTGACCTCTTCCCACCACCACCGCGGGACGGTGAGTCACCAGTTCGCGCAAAAGCTTGACCACTGATGTAAACAGGTCAACCCTGACCGCATTGGCAAGCTTCCGGCCAGTCAGCCGGGCCTTGCCCTGCCGCTCAAAATGCAGACCAGTCCCGCCAGTATCTTCGAACGGAGGTTCTTCCAGCGAGATTCTCGGTTGAAACCCCGGAAGACTGCGCGTCAAAAACTTGCTCAGCTCCGTGGTTTTGCTCATGCGCTCTCCTTCCGTGCAGTAGTCTGGCACATACAACACTTTCAGGACAGGCACCGCTCCTGACTCCGCCAAGATCCGCGAAAAACAACGGAACGGGTGGGACGACACTGGCTCAGAGCCCGCCCCCTGCAGGGGGGGTCTGGGGCCCCAGGCTGGCAGATTCCAGGGGCCCGGGGCCGTCTGGGCTTATCCGAGGAGCCGACCTCGCCAATTTCCTCCCGTCTGGGAGGTATTTTCAAGGGGTCTGGGTCCAGAAACGGGGGCCTTCTCGGCGGGTCCGAGGGGCGACCCCGCCAACCTGCCCTGCCCTGTTTTTTGCCTGCACCCTGCAAAAGTCGCGCTTTGCCCTGCTTTCGAGCAAACCTTACAGGGTGCGAGAGGCGAAGTGTTTGTTGGGAGCCCTTGCTTCTCGTCTGTGAAACGCACATTTTCTGCAGAGCTGCGAGGGGAAGCAGAGAGCAAGAAAGCCCCCCTTGAGGGGGGTTGGGGGGGTGAACCCTAAACCCTAATTGAGAATACTTGGGGTGGTTGGGGCGGGACTACATGCTGACGCAAGCGTGCGATTAGTGGGTGCGCCCCCATTCCTAAAGTAAATTAAAGGCGCACCCACCGCGCGCACACTGTTTACACGCCCTAAACCCTAAACCCTAAACCCTAAACTGCCGAGAGCGCCGCTGACCATTTGCATGGGCGCTCGAGGCTGCGACCGAGGCCCCCGGCCGAGCGTCCCGTCAGAACGCTGAGGGAGGGTAAAGCCTCCCGGTATACGAGGACTGTAGTGACCCAGCCCCGCTCTTGACCTCTTGCCGATAGGCAATAAAGATGGACCCCAAACCCACGACCCCCCTACTTCAAGCCTGCCAGTGGGGGACCGGTTCTCGGTTCTCGACTGTGCGAGCAGAAAAGCCTGTTGCCCGCGCCTTGCTGTTTCTGTTGGCAGCTCCCGCCTGTCGTGTTCCTGTTACGCCGGCCGCCAGCGGGAGCGGTTTCTGTTACACGCAGACCATGAGGTCGGACATCTAGCATGTGAAGCTCGCCAACACATTTGGAGTCGCATGCGCCGGACGACTCTTCAAAAAATTTCCGGCAACAATACCTCCAAGGACGTTAAACCCAAGTCGCCTCGCAGAGAAAAGCAAGCAGGCAAGCGAAGTTTTTGCACGGCAATCGCTCAGCATGCTTGGAGGATGCGAGCTCAAAAGCGGTTGGGCATAATGAGTTTGCGCAAACCTTAGGTTTATGGTGCGTTAACATCACACAAACCAAAGGGTCACTTTATACACGAAGGACCCCCATGTATATATGTATATGCGTATATATGTATATATGTGTGTATCTTTGTGTATATGTATACATGTATATACGCATATGTATATCTGTATATATGTGTATATATGTATATATGTATATAAGTATATATCTATGTATCTATATATGTATATAGGTATATAGGTATATATGCATATATGTATATATGTAAGAGCCCGATACCTTTAGGGTCTATTTAGCTATTCTTGCATAAATGCAATAGAAATTCCCTAGCTAATTTTTTTACATATAAGTCATACACTGCACAAACATAAATCCGAAAAGTTTGAGACATGCCCTGAGATGTAGCTTAATATCGAATTGCCACACATTTCCGATGATGCGCTTGCCAACCGGCATCCGTGATTAATGCAATTTCTACACAGCTCGGAAGGTTGGTTTGTTGATCGACATCCATGCTTCATCCATCCGACATCTTACGTGAGAATCCGATGAATGCCATGTTTTTAAACATTGAGTTTCCATACAGTTCGGAAGCTTGGCCTGGTGACCGGCATCCATGCTAGATGCATCCGATATCTTACATGACAATCCGTTTGCTGCCGCATGTATCCGTAAATACATGGTTGGCAGCCAGCATTCATGTACAGCACTTCCTACAACAAATGGCCTGGCGTCCACTCAGACCCCATGCACTTTCACACACAATCCATATGATAGTCACCTCAACATCCATTCTGAACCCATCTGTTTTAGCAAAGTAACCATGTCATAACCATGATAATATCCAACTAGACCCCATCGGTTGTCGTATAGCATCCAGGGGCCATCCGTTAATGTCCACCATGCCGAACCCGTTTTGGAGGATATGTGAATGGATGGACATTATCATGGTTGGGATGTGATTGCTCTGCGAAAACTGATAGGATGAGAGCGGGCGTTAGGATCGCAATAGAACACAGTCTGTGTTCTTCTATTATGTCTTGTCATAACATGCAAACGCGAAATCAGAACGTCACAGGTCCAAGGACGCGGCATCGCCCGCCGATAGAAACATTGCGGCCTGCGCACGCATCAAGAAGCGAAGACATGGCCACAAGCCGTGCTCAGAGTGACATTTCATCAGTGGGTCGCTTTGACTTCACTTTGTCCGTGTCGCATCGTATCAACGGAATCACTCCCGTCGCTGCGCCTTCACACCTGCACTTTCGCAGTGTGTGAAGCCGAGTCACGGAGATTGGTGTGCGGCTTTCTGCCCACTATGCCATCACCAGATATTGTCTTCTTGTGAAGGTCGATGTGCATTTTCTTGTCAGTTTCGGAAGCCTCCTGTTCTATCAGAATGAAGCACCGGGCAAAAGATTCTACTTGCTTCCGCAGCTCTTCGTCCAGGTGCCAGATGTTGGGATCAAAGAAGCTGTGGTTGCGCTTGTACATCTCCGACAGGTGGAGGGAATATAGACTCTGGCCGACGCCGCCTGGCGAAATGCCTATAAAGCAGCGGTCAACGATGAATCCTCTTTTGGCAATCGCAGTAGCAGCCTGGAAACACTTGAAGACGTCCAGATTGCACCAGAATGTTCTCTCATACAATTTTTGGAGTCGCTCCATGTTTGCTTCCACAACTGGATCCAATAGGGGATGTGGAATCCTAATGTAGCAGTCATTATGTGGGCCTTCCTTACCACGTCTACTGGAACAGGAGAGGTCGATCATACGCGAGACATATGTCCTCGTAACAGATGGTGGAGGATCGCCGATCCTCTGACTCGCACGACTCCACAAGTAGAGAGACCATACTGGTCTGCATTAGTTCCTGCTTCACAGCGCAAGATACCTTCCAAGATCTTGATGCCATCACCAGCGGCCATTCATCTCCCGCCTTGGCCGGCTTGCTCAGGCATTGGCTCTCCCCCATCCTCAGCATCCAGTCTGTGTGTACGCAGGTGCTTGAGATCTTCTGGTCGTTGCAGGTTCTGCAGCATTGAAGAAATCGAACTCCGTCTCGAAGGTCTGCATGTCTGCCGCAATTGCACTAGCAACCGAATCAGCCCCACGATTAATCTCTGGCTTCATTCGTCGAAAGATTCCTTCAAGGCAACAGAAAAATCATGAATGCGATGTAGGACAGCTTCAGGAGGAATGCTGAAGCAGCCGTCATCGTCGTAGATGAACAAGAAGCCCTTTGTGGACACGCATGTGTCGATCGCCTTCGACCATCCAAGTGATAGCAACAGCATCTGGCAGCATGGGTTTATCGTCGAATTCTTCGTGTTTCGTGTTCTGCATGATTGTGTTGGGCTGCAAGCACAGATCCGGTCCATAACCATCCAGAGTATTCTTGATAATGTCCAAGGAGCTCTGGAACATTTTCTTGCAGTCCAGAGCATGTGTGGTGGCACCTGTTATCAATCGCCTCTTTTTAGCCAGCCCAGGTGCATTGGTGTCGGCGTCTTCCATCATGTGTTGTTCCAGGGCAGTCTCCATGTCGTCCTGGGTATGCTATGCTCTTTTCCTGATAGCATGACACGAAAAGGAAATGCGTCCGAATGCGATGCTTTCTCGTCCCATATCCTTGTTCTTGCCGACAGACGCATTCTGATGATCCTGCACTTCAGGGGCCCGACCATCAACTTCCAGTTCATTTTGGGCGTTTAGAACGGAGACAGCGGTCTTCTTGTCCCGACAACATTGCATCAGCCTCGAAACGGTAGGCTGCATGTCCGGAACATCATCGATGTTTCCATCGAGGAGGTACCATGGATGTATGCAGACGACTTTGATTTGCCCGACGTTCATGTCGTAGTACTTATCTAGGATCCATTTGTAAATATCTACGTCTTGAAGCGGAGGGGCCATTGTCTTGCCACTTCCAACCGATGAGATGAAAGACATTCGTATCTTTGTTTTTTATAACTAGATCTATGGATCCAGCCACGTCTTCTTCAGGAGCACAGATACACCATTCCGTTCTGTGTACCTCCAGGTTGTCAAGGCCAGACAGAAACCTGATGACTGCATCCATTTCTCCTTTCGTGGCTCCGGCGTCGATCTTGTACCCGTTCAACATGTGCTCGAGCATCGCATGCATCCGAGTGGCAGAATTTGTAGCTGTATTTCTTTCTAGACATTTGGAGCTCCTCTATTACAGTCAAGAAGAAAGGATGGAACTCTTCCAAACCTTGACAAGAGAAGTCTGGTCATGTGTTCTCCCCGTGCCACACATTTCTGATAACCGACACTCATAAAGCAAAGAAGCGGGAAGAGGACAGAGGGAAACAGGTGCACACTGCACACTTGTCTTCTCCTGTTCTCACTACAGTCAGTACTCTCGTTGTGCCTCCCATGTAAGTCTTCATGCATGTCAAGCGAAGGGGAGCAGAGGAACCCAGTCGGGTTTCCTTACCCCCTTTCTTCATTAGGCTCCTTGTCACCACTGATGGAGAAGGAAAAACGAAATAGTTCGAGACGGCCGGAGAACTAATGAAAAGGAAGCGAGAAGAGCGAGACCAAGGATATGGAAAGGTCAGCACAGTTTGACAACAGATGACGAGCAGTTGATCCCACCCTTACTATCTTTTCCTCAGTTCATTCCTTCGATTCCCTTGTCCCTTCTGCCTTCAAAATTCCTGCTGCTCATGGATGAGAAAGGAGAAAAAGGAACATGGAGTAGTTCCACGTACTGTCTGTACCCCCTGCGAACTACTGTGCAAAAAAAGCAAGGGGCCAACAAGCTGAAGGCACGCGATGTGCATTTCCTCTCTCCGTTTGCGAAATCTCATCTCTTTGTGTCTTCCTTTTAAGTTAACTACAGAAAAGCAGTGGAACCGACTCTTTGTGTTTTTCCGCTTTCCCTTTGCCTTCCATTTGTGCTGGTTGACAAGAAGCACCAAGGTACACAGAGGAAGGGAAAGGGTGTGAGAGAGAGAAAGAGAAAGAGAGAGAGGGAGAGAGTAGCCATTTTGGCTCAAGCCATTTTGGCTCAAGCCGTGAGCAGTTCGAGCCCACTGAGGTCGCTGGGGGTACCCCCCTCTCCACTCATCTTGAGACCTCAGTCGGGTAAAACTGGGGCGCTCATCTTCGTTCCATCGTGTAAACCGAGCGTGCCTTGCCGTTGCAGCATCAGCTACATCTTTGCTGTTCTACGCGGCTCGAGGGCACGCTGTCGTGGGGGACATAGTGTTGGGTCTTGCTGTACGGTGACCGCTGCCCCCCTTCGGCGTGTCAGGGCGATTGTGCACAACTACCTGACGGAGAGAGCGAGCCTACCCCGGGGGGGCTACCTCGACATTAACTCTCAGTTCGAGCTCTGCGCTGGGAAGCCGAGGGGGACCGAAGGCTAGCACAAGCATGGCTGAGCGAGGCGAAAGCAGCAATCGCAGCCCCACTGCGGACTTTTCAAGTACCGGTGGGGAACTGAACAGTCATCCCCAAGCCTCTCCGAAAAGAGCTCGCGAGGACAACACCGCCGAGGAGTCTTGGTTCCCAACCTGCAGTGGCGGGGAGTACAACAAGTGCAAGAGCATATGGCACGATGCCCTGCAATGAGAGAAGCCGCGAGAAGCTAACAGGGGGAGCCAACTCAACATGGGGGACCTCGTGTCTCCCCTGCAAGTTTTGGTCCGCGGACCCTCTTTAGTACCGATCGCCTGCCGAGAAAAGACCGATGCAGCAACTTCTGAGGGTGACTAGGTGTGAACTTTTAAAGGTTCGATTGCCCTCTTCGGTCAACCCATGTAATGGGCCACATCGCCCAAAATCTTCGTGTCTTTTGAACTCACCTTAACACCCGCAGCCTCAACCAGGGCCTCAATTAGCTTTTCGTTCAACCAGTGGCAACTCAAAACCTGCTCGAAGAAGCGGGGGGACATCGCATGTTTTTGGTCTGGCATCCCAAACTGTTCCTTTTGAGCTCCCCCGCTGATGCCTGGGCCCCCGACTTAGTATTTTATGTCCTGCATACCTTGTGTTGCTTACTTCTGAGCTCTGCTTTACTACATCAGCGGGGGAAGCTCCGTGAGCATACACTCTAGCCATGACATAGATGGGCCAGCCTTGTTTCGCCGGAGCCCTAGAACCTTTGTTTCTTTCCTTGAGCGGCTGATGCTGTCTGGGCTAGACCATGTATAGCCGAGCTTGGGGGGGACAAACCCCCGCCAAGATGTCTTAAAACCCTGCAATGGACCGCAGGTGCGCGCCCACGCGCGGGGAGGGGGGCTTCCGCCCTCTTCCTNNGGCTCAAGCCGCGAGTGGTTCAAGGTCGTTGGGTGCCGCTCTGCCCCACTTCTCTCCCTCCGTTTGCTTCTCAGGCACCCTTCGTCCTCAACCCGGGGGCCTGCACCCCTTAGCTCCTCTTTTCTTCTCTTTTGAGCGATTGCTGGAGAGCGACATAGCCAAGTCTGCCCGGTACGAGCCCACCGCTACCACGCGCGACCTCGTTGTGCAACGCAGCACATCGGTGGCCCCTACTTGCTGCTCCTTCGGCACTACCTGTACACCGTCGTGACGGTGAAGTACGGTGGGGGGAAAACCCCGTGCATCCCCCGGCGATACCACGCTGCGACTTTGACCGGGGTGCGATCCGGGACATTCCGAACGGGTCCCTGACTTTAAGTTCGGTGTGCAACGTGATACTTTGTCGAGTTCGCTGAGAATAAGATCGTCCACTTCGCTATGGCAGAAAAGGGGGACGAACCCCCGGTGTGCCTCAGATGCCAGAGAGGACCCAAGCACCATGGCGGACACCAGAGGCAAGATCCTAAATGCTTGCTTCATGGCTGCACCAGCAATAAAGCAAGGGACATTCACGAGCACATCAAGCAGAAACAGATCGAACAGGCGGTGCTCCAGGCACTCGAGAACGCCCAACAAAGCTCAGCCAGCCCAAAAGCTAGGGGAAATGCCCCTGCAGCCACTACGAGCTCTACTACCACAACTTCCCCCCCCCCCTCCCC